>APFE030228529.1:0-15216 GCA_000404065.3 Pinus taeda
TAGTACAACCCCCTTATTATATTGATGTACCCATGTAGTGCCCATATTGTTACTATTATGCCCCATAGAAGCCCACTATTGTTATTATTGTGCCCTTACATTATTATTCTTATATCAACTCTGATTATATTATGACCCCTTAAACTCCTATATATAGAAAGGAGGTCTCTTCATTTGTATCATCCAAGAATTGTTCATTTATGCAATGTAAAGGAGGTTTCCCCCTCGAAGAGGTTGATTTCTAAGGTGTTGATATATCCATTCTATCTTTTTTTGAGCTGGTTTCATAACATCCCTTGAACATGTTAATGGCATCTATCATGGGAAACTTCAATAATAACCCTATTTTTAATGGCTAGAAATTAGCTCTACCCCTTTACCATGAAAGAGAGTGTTGTTTGTTCATTATGAGCCAGGATCAAAGAAACCGAATGATTATTGAACCACTAGATTCTTATCAATGTGAAAAGTATTATTTGAATTACTTATATCATGATAAATGTTTATCATTTTCTTTACAACATGTTTGTAAGAAGTTTTAAGAAAGAGCAAGGTTTTGATGTGAAGGTTTGTGAAGAAATAGGATACCCATTTTCTGACATTGAAAATCCTCTGTTTGTCAATGCATTTAACTTTTACTGTCTAATGACTATGAAATATATCCAAAAAAGAGAAATGGGTTACATCCACTTTTAAGAAAGTTGTAGCCCATGAATTAAAACATCTCATGCTTATAAGGCTCCCAGTATTACTGTGACCAAAGAAGAAAATTGATAGTCTAGCTATATGATGGGTCACCCAACAAGGAAAAAACATATAATGTCAACACCTTGCACAACACACAAAGACTTTGAATCCTAAATTTATATACCAAACTCCAAAGGGTACATGCACTCCCTAGAATATGTTAGTGGTAGCTATCATGGAAAAATGCAATAATAACCCTATTTTTAGTGGCTAGAAAGTATATATGCCCTTTTACCACGAAATAAAGTGTTTTTTATTTGTTATGATCCATGGTTAAAGAAACTCACTGGTTATTGAACCACTGGATATTTATTAATGTGAAAATTATTATTTAAAGTGATTATATCATGATAAATGTTTATCATGTTCTTTACAGCAGGTTTGTAAGCAATTTTAGGAAAGAGAAAGGTTTTGATGTGAAGGTTTGTGAAGAAATAGGGTACCAATTTTCTGACATTGAAAATCATTTGTTTCTCAATGCACTTAGCTTTTACTTTCTAATGACTATGAAATATATGCAACAAAGAGAAATAGGGTTACATCCACTTTCAAGCAAGTTGTAGCTCATGAATCAAAACATCTTATGCTTATAAGGTTTTGAGTATTACCATTACCAAAGAAGAAAATTGAAAAGAGAAGAATATGAAATATTTCAAGATCATTCTTTGACATGATAGAATTTTGAATTGGAAAGTTTGATTTCAATTTTGAATCTTGATCTTCATCCAATGGAACTTCCTTCATATCTCAAATTTTCCTATACGATAATCCAACTAAATTTAGATGATTATTATATATTTAGAAGTGATGGAGAGAGGAAGTATTTCAAATTTTTTGTAAATGATGGCCACTTTCAAGAAAGTTTTGAGGAACCACAATATTTAGGACAACAATACAGAAAGGTTGTTGAAACATATTGTCTTCACATGATGTTTCTTGCATTGGTCAATATAATGGTTGTCTTGGTCAAAGTGGCAGACATATTTCATAACATGGGGATCTTGCAGTTCTACCTTTTCAAGAAACAATAATTTTCTAAAGAGACAATAAAGATTCTTTCTACTATGTTAGTCAATCAATTTGGAATCTAGTGTTGGAAAGTTGATTTACAAGACCTCTGCTTCAAACATTTGAAATGAAGGAAACTTCAAAGAGAGTTTTTCCAGGCTTTCTGATGGTTTTATAGAAGAAACTATCATGTCTCTAGTCCAAAAGTTGAATGAATCTCTAAATAAGGAGAGCATTTCTTATTATGATTTATGTGTTGGACCTAAAAGTCAATGTAGCACTTGCTAGGGGATGTTGATGAATAAATAAAGAAATATTAGGTTCCCTAATGTGTGAGATCTTTGAATATTGTCTTGAATAAGATAGAATATTATGCTACACCACATATTTTTTCCATTTGTGACCAAGTATTCCAGGAAGCTGCAAGATTATATTAATCACCTAATTTTAAAAATAGTATCAGTTCTTTGTATATTGTTCTTCATGGGGGTGATGATCTTCCATTGGCAATAAAAATTTTAATTAAAGAAATGCACCCCAAGCTTCATTCCCATACCTTGCAAATTATGTTTACAAATAACACATTGGAAGTTTCACAGGTCACTGGCAAAAGTCACCATGGAAGACCTCAACATCTTTTATTACAAGAAAGGTTAATATTTTCATTTGTTTATAGTTTCATCAACATCTTTTATTGCAAGCAAGGGTAAGATTTTGGCTTTTTTATAATTTCCACAAGAGCTCGAATGTAATTTCTTCATTGCTTGTATTTATTTTAAGAAGTGAACACCGTGCTCTATTTGTGGTATTTTCTTATGGTAGTTTTCTTAAAGATGATAACACATGCAATAAAACAAATGAAGAAGTATCCTTGAAACTATTGAAACATGCATTGGTAGCCACTGGGGATTTGAATGTATTCAAGAATTTGTAGGAAACAAAAGAAGCGATCACATCAATCCTTTTCCAGTTTGGTGGAATTAGAGATTAATTGTTTGAATACCTAAAAGTGAAGCCTGTCACATGTCCAATTATGATAGTGAATTTGTAGAGGTCATTTCGGTTACACCAAGTATATATCTTGTTTGAGAGATGGATTTGTAGTTCTTCCAAAACTCGTATTTTTATAATAATAAAATTTGCATGCTTTGGCTACTTTGCATGAATTAGAAACACAACCAAATACAAGTTTTGTTGCTGGAATGGTGCCATAAGATTCTATTGTGTGTGCTTCTTTATTCATATGCAAAAGAATTGGTTGCTATAATGTAATTCTATGAAGCCCTGATTGGATGAAGAGAGATAAACATAAAGTGTTAACCTTTTGCAGGTCTTTACAAGCCTTCAAACCCAAAATTCGATGGTTAACTCTATGGTGTATTATTGATTACTATGACAATGTTGAATTTTTTTTCAAAATTTTAAAATCAGAGACTCACATTGTGGAAAATGGTCAACAACTTGGATATCAGTTCTAGGGAAGAAATATGGCTGGTAGAATGGTCATGAAGAATTTATAGGGGTGAAAAAAGAACCATATCTCTCCAATTCTACTTTGGTGTCTTGTATTATAACAATGAGCTTCAGTATTTCAAGGTTTGACTTTGCATAACCTGGATTAGTGAAAATATTATTGAGATAGACACACAAGTGTCAAATAGGTGAATCACATAGTTTCATACTCAAATCAAGGATAATTCATTGTGGCTTCAGGAATCCTCCTATGTTCAGATTCATACAATCTACAAAATTAGAGAATATCCTTTTCTGTACTAAAACAAAACATAAAGGAAAAGAAAAAAGTGTCTCTTGTACATTAATCGTCTAGAAAAGTAAAAAAAAAATGGGGAAAGTTATGAGATATGCTATTGGGGATCGGTAGACTCAAGGTTCAACTATACAAGAAATTTACAAAGAATACTAGAATGATTTTTACATGGCAAGAATGATTTTTTAAACCTTGAATTTTAATGAATTTGGATCATAATAAGCTTTGTAGTAAGATTCTGCTTAAGCGTTATGTTGTATTTAGATGGTTGATTTACCTAATATTCCATTATTCCATACACCATTATCTATTTCCTAAATATTAACATTTTGAGGAAGATTACTGTCAAAGAAAGAAAAACTTCATTTTTTCCATAAAAACTAACATGAAATAATTCTTCATTTTTTTCCAAAAAAAACTAACATGAAATAGAAGATATACTTAAAATTATAGTTAACTTTATGTACATGGTGAGGATTATCAAATTTCAATTGGGTCACAATGACCTCCAAGAGTTTCTGCATTATTGAATGAATTATGACCTCAGAGATATGCCACTGACAATGGGCACTTTCAAGGATTTAATAGCTCACATGAAACTGTTGCTTATGATTTAAGACAGTTGAATAAAACATCCTATGCTTATAAGGCTCCTGGTATTACTATGACCAGAGAAGAAAATTGAAAAGAGGAGAATTTGAAATATTCAAGCTTGTTCTTTGACATGACAGAATTTTGATCTGGAAAGTTTGATTTCAGTTTTGAATCTTGATCTTCTTCCCATGGAAGTGCCTTCATATATCAAATTTTCCTATGTGATAAATTGTTGTGGATTAAGAATCATTGAGATAGCTTGTCCACCTACATTTAGATGATTAAATATAAATTCAAAAGTGATGGAGAGAGGAAGTAATTCACAATTGTTTGCAAATGATGGCCACTCTCAAGAGAGGTTAAGGCACCAAAATATTTAGGACAAAAATACAAAAATAATGTTGAAACATATCATTTTCACACGATGTTTCTAGAAATGGTAAATATAAGGGTTATCTTGGTCAAAGTGGCAAACATATTTCATAACATGGGGATCTTGCAGTTCTGCCTTTTCAAGAAACAACAATTTCCTAAAGAGATAATAAAGATTCTTTCTACTATGTTAGCCAATCAATTTTGAATCTGGTGTTGGAAAGTTGATTTAGAATACATGTGATTCAAACATTTGAAATGAAGGAAACTTCAAAGATATTTTTTCAAACCTTGTTGAAGGTTTTAGAGAAAAAACTATGATATCTCTAGTCTAAAAGTTGAATGAATCTATAAAGAAGGAAAACATTTCTTATTATGATTTATGTGTTGGACCTAAAAGTCTATGTAGTGGTCACTCAGAGATGTTGATGAATAAATAGAGAAATATTAGGATCCCTGGCCTGTGTGATCATTTTTTAATATTGTCTTGAATAAGACAGAATATTATGCTACACCACATATTTTTCCCATTTGTGGCCAAGTATTCCAAGAGCTACAAGATTGTATTAATCACCTAATTTTAAAAATAGTATTAGTTCTTTGTATATTGTTCATCACAGGGTTGATGATCTTCCATTGGAAATAAAAATTTTGATTAAAGAAATGTGCCCCACTCTTCATTATCATACCTTGCAAACTGTGTTTACAAATAACATGTTGGGAGTTTCATAGTTCATTGTCAAAAGTCACCGTGGAAGACCTCAACATCTTTTATTACAAGTGAGGGTAAGGTTTTTATTTGTCTATAGTTGCATAGTGTTTCCACAAGAGCTTAGATGGAATTTCTTCATTGCTTTTATTTATTTTAAGAAGTGAACACCATGCTCTATGTGTGGTATTTTCTTGTGGTAGTTTTCTTGAAGATGATGACACATGCAATAATATATATATGTGTGTGTGTGTGTGTGTGTGTGTGTGTGTGTGTGTATGTATGTGTGTATGTATGTATGTATGTATGTATGTATGTATGTATGAAACAATCAAAACATGTTTTGGAAACCATTAAGGATCTAAATGTATTTGAGAATTTGCAGGAAACAAAGGGAGGGATCACATCAATATTTTTCAAGTTTGGTGGAATTAGAGATGAGTTGTTCGAATACCTAAACATGAGGCTTGTCACATGTCCAATTATGATAGTGAATTTGCAGAGGTCATTTTGGGTCTACCAAGTGTAGATCTTGTTCGGGAGATAGATCTATAGTTCTTCCAAAGCTCATAGTTTTACAAACACAAAATTTCCATGCTTTGGCTACTTTGCATGAATTGGAAACACAATTAAATATATTTTTTGTTGTTTGAATGGTGCCACAAGGTTCTATTATGTGTGCTTATTTATTCAGATGTAAAAGAACTGGTTTCTATAATGCAATTCTAAAATTACCTCATGGGATAAAGAGAGAGAAACATCAAGTGTTAACCTTCTGTGGGTCTCTACAAGCCTTCAAACCCAACATTCAAACCCAAAATTCGATGATTAACTCTATGGTGGATTATTGATTACTATGACAGCATTGATTTTTTTCAAAATTTGAGAATCAGAGACTAGCATTGTGGAAAATGGTCAACAAGTTGGATATGAGTTCCACGGAAGAAATATGACTCAAAGAATGGTCATGAAGAATTTACAGGGGTGAAAAAAGTACCATATGTCTCCAATTCCACTTTGGTTTCTTGCATCATAGCAACAAGCATTAGTATTTCAAGGTTTGAATTTGCATAACCTGGATTGGTGAAAATATTATTGAGATAGAAAGACAAGTCTCAATATAATAAGCAACTCACATAGTTTTATACTCAAATCAAGGACAATTCATTATGGCTTCAGGAATCCTCCTCTGGCCAGATTCATACAATCTATTGAATTAGAGAATATCCTTTGTTGTACTAAAATAAAACATAAAGGAAAATAAAAGCATGTCTCCTATACACTTATTATCTAGTAAAATAAAAATAAAATGGGGACAATTATGTAGAAATGTTATTGGGGATTGGTTGACTCAAGGTTCAACTATATAGGAAAATTACAAGGAATACTAGAATGCTCTTTACATGGCAAGAAACACCTTTTTTTAAACCTTGAATTTTAATGAGTTTGGATCATAATAAGCTTTGTAGTAAGATTATGCTTAAATTTAATGTTATGTTATATTTAGATGGATGATTTACGTAATATTCCTTTGTTCCATAAACCACTCTATGTTGCCTGAATATTAACATTTCTAAGAAGATTACTGTCAAAGTAAGCAATTCTTCATCTTTTCCAAAAAAAAGCTAACATGAAGCAATTCTTCATTTTTTCCAGAAAAACTAACATGAAACAAAAGATATACTTAAACTTATAGGAAAATTTATGGATATGGTGAGGATTATAAAATTTCAGTTGGGTCACAAGGACCTCCAAGAGTGTATCCACTATTGAACGAATTATCATTTTAGAGATATGCCACTCACCATGGACACTTTCAAGTATTTAATAGCTCACATGAAACTGATGCTTATGATTTAACACAATTGAATAACATTTTGTTTACTAATTTTTATCTTCAGTTATTTTTATATGTCACGATGCTTCTCGAATTTATGCCTTGTGGCATTTCCTTTGCAACATCTGGTGCAATTGCTATTCAAGTATATGTCAATATTAATTTGTCTTAAAATATTATATCAGTATCCAAATTATGAGATTTGAACATCTTACTCACATATCTTACATTATTCTTCTATTTAGAGCATAATTTTTTACTTTTATTTTTATTTTAAAGTGGAAGTGATGGGCGGACAAACTTACACATCCCTTCATATTGGGTTGTAGAATGAGCATCTAGGCTCAATTAGAATCCTACATTGTTGTATAAATAAGAGTTTTATTTTTACTTACCAAAATATAAATTATAAATATATATATATTAATATAATAATATATATATATATATATATATATATATATATTATATAATATATATTTATATATATATATATATATATATATAATATATATATATACATACATACATACATACATACATACATACATACATACATAGAATATCTATATATATATATATATTATATATATATATATAACTTCTGAAAGAAAAAAAATAAGGTGTGAATGAAATAGAAAGTCTTGAGAGTGAAAGTATAAATAAAGATAGGGCCATATTGATGGTGTTGTGCCAACATGTCAAGGGGATCTCCCTAGTAAGAAGTCACAATTATACCTTAGACCGTTTGGTGTAGGAGTCCCATCAATGGGTCGTAAGGTAATGTCTTCACCGCGGTGTCGCATAAAGGCAAGTAGAATAACTCTATCAGTAGCAAGGATGTGACTGATGCAGTGAGTCAAGGCAGGTGTATGAGAGGTTACAACGCTTCGAAAGGGGAAGAAAGTGAAGGTGAGTTCCAGCTTGAAATGGATCAACCCCAACTCGGCTAGGAGCACACAACACAAAGGACATGCACAGCTTCGGGTGGAGCAGTCCACTCAGATGTGGCAATTACATCATACAAGGTAAGATAACATGTGCAACACTCACGGATTAGTCCAAGACAAGTGTGACAATTGCTATAGCAAGGTTCAAGTGAAAGGTTTGTCTGATGTCCGGTAAAGCAGTCGACACAAACAATGATAGCATTAACAACATATGCAACACATTAACAATAAGATTCATATAATGGCATGTGAATCAGTTCATACACAAGTACGTAAGTTAAACAACACATATTATTAAAGAAACCAGAGCATTCCAACTACAATAACATATGCATGAAATGTGTTGGCTATTATTATATAAAGAAGTGTAAGTCACAATCATACAATACATCCATGTAAACCTACTAGTCCCAACAATGGAATGTTATAGCCACATCTGCATGTTGCTCCAAAGAGATGTACTAGCTCCATGCAGTGGAGAAGCCAAGGTGCATTACAATACTATCCAAGCCTTCTCCAAAATAGTCTTAGTAGAGGCTTGGTTGACCAAAATCCCCTACAATGAGTTATGAGGGACTATTTATAGGAAAGGGTGGGGTGACCCTTGACATTCCCCTTTGTGACATTTCAACTACCCTCATGAATCTTCACCTACTCTATGATTGTTACACCCAACTGTTGATACTTTACTTACACTTGACATGACTCAACATTACAATGCACATGTACCCATGTGAGATAGCATGGCTTGAGCAAGCCTTGCAAGACATCACTGACACTCGATCCACTATGGTGAGAGCAACTGTTTGACATGCTTATGATGGTGAAGTTGGTGAGCTGATGCCAAGCTTGGTCATCCGTGATGGTGTGCATGCACCTCATGGTGACATCTTGCTGAAGCGAACTCTTGCTTTCGTTGCAATTGGTGCATTAGTTCGGCCCCTTCATCCAACTTGTCTGCTAACATACGCATGGTCTTCTTGGGTGTCGTTGAACTGGCAGCACACTGATGCATAGTGTCTATGTTGATATTCAAGTGTGTTTTGGTGGTCATGCGCATCAACTTGCCGAAGTACCCATTTAGCTCCATTTGGACTTGATTCTTGTATTCGTCTTGGTGAGTGTGTTGAATGGTTTGGATTGCATGTGTGTGCACAATGACATGCATGTTGTTGAATCCCTTACATGCGATCAACCACAATGCTCACCATGTTTGCTCTGTGTTAGCTACTAGGATGGATCTTTAACTTATTCGGGCATAGTTTCATCGGTGAGGGCATGTTGCGCCCACTACTATTCCTGATCCTGCTGCAACTCATTGGTTTGTCTATGCAGCTTCATGTTCTTCCTGAGTTGCTGCTTCAGCACATGAAACTCCTTCTTTGCTACATCTTCTGCCTTCGCGCGATCTTCATGTCATGCCATCAATCCATAGCCGAAGTCTCCAAAGTTGCTTTCATCATCAATGGACCTACTTGAGCTTACAAGCTTGCTCTGCCTTCATGTTGTCAAAAGCCCTCCTCTTGCATTCTTTGCATTTGGTATGTTGTCTTCAGCTATTGTTCATGATGTTTCTCATTGTGATGTTGTTTCTTGATGTCCATCTCTATGAACAACTTGATGTCTTCGTGAGTAGGCAATCTCATAAACACTTGATCAACTGCATCCCCAAGCATGCTCTAAATGGTGTCCTCATCTCTACTCTCCTGGAAACCATTGTACATGTATTGTTAAGAGGTAGATGAACACCTGTGAAACCTAGAGACATGGCAACACCCATAGCAAGCAATCTGTCAATCGAAAACCAAAATGAACATGAGAACTAACTTGCAACATACCTGGGTGAATGATCATGAAGGTTGTGCAATTTTGGCCGGGAGGTTGAGAGAATGACTGCCAATATAGCTCAAGGCATAGTCTAGGCTCTTGGGAGACTATCTAACTACTGGAACTATGTAATGCACAATCCAGTATGGATGTTGACTACTAGAATTGTGTAATGTGAAATTCCAGTTGGGAAGGACTGTTGGCCTAGGGATAGATCTGTGCAATTTCTTGGGCCAAGCAGCCACTTTCCTCCATAAATGCACAAAATAGTCCTAGAGGCCAGTGCCAGGATAGAATGTGCAAATATGGGGAGGAAGGTGAGCCTTCCTTTCTCAAATTGTGCAATGTAGCCTTGGTGAAGGCAAAGCTCAGGCCAATGTTAACTTGACTCATCGACGGGTGACTGAAAGCAAGTAAGTCAGTGAATTCATGGTGACATTAAGTGATATCATAAGTGATTGATAGTGCATGCAAAACATGAATGAAAGGTTCAGAAAACATATCAACATGCATGTGGGTGAGGCAGTTCGCCAGTTGGGTGAACGTCCGTGCAAAATCGTTTCATGCATGCAACAGCAGTGAGATAGCAACGAAAACTAAAACAAAGCTAGGACAAGGTATTATATATGTAAATGACAGCAAATGTTCAGATAAATCAATAAAAAAATACTCCTACAAGTGAAAACACAAAAAGAGAGAGAAATGCAGCACAAGGCATGGGAAGCAGGCTTACCCCAAAACAGTTGAGTTGATTGAGCCAACTGCTCCTAGATGTGATGTGGGATGTCAGAGCTGCAAGGTTGATGTGAGGAATGAGCTCTGAAATGTTCGGTTCATGAATTTTGATAACATTGAGGTTGTGATGCAAATGCCACAAATATAGGGGAAGCGACAATTGGTGGGAGGTTTCAGAATTGCTCATTGCATGTACCCTCCAGCTGCTAAACATAGATCCCCGAAACAAGGGATGTCTTTGCATGCTACCTTGGGAGAAGTATCCCATGCATGCAAGTTTGTTTTGCTCAATCCTGGAGGGAACTATTCAACTCTACTACACATGAAAGAGACTTCCTGACTGTTGGAGAAAAATGTACATTTCTAGTTGGGAGTTGGGTTGGCTACCCAAGTGATTTGCATGATTTCCAAGTATAGGAGTTAACTGCTGCCCAGATTTGACCAAGTCTTGGGCTAAACAGCCTGCTGCTAAAAAAATTTGCACAAATCATGTTGGGAGGGTTGGTTGGTAGGATTGCGCAATCCTGGAGCCCAGTAGGCTGTCAGAGAGGATTATGTAATTTCTAGAGGGAAGGCTAGTTTCCCTCCATAAATGCACAATTTTCTAGGGGAAGCTGCTCAGCCTGTAGTTGGACCAAGTCTGTGTGAGCAGCCTATGAGGGCGATGGATCAACTGTGATTGACAGGCTACCTATGTGCAAGGAAAACACTTGAAGCTTGAGTACTTGATGAAGCAAGACAAAGTGTTGTGTAAGGTTTTTAGGGAGGCTCCAAAATAGGCTAAGGAAAAATTTTGGAGGGCGGTTGTAGCCGCTACAACAGGCCCAAGTTATAGGAATTAAATATGATATTATTCCACAAGTTAAACATAGGAAGAAAGAATAAGAAGAAATAATGGGGAATACAAAGAAAGCATATCATATAAATTCAAACATGATGTTGTACATGAAATATTGGGGATTAAATTAAATCTTGAAACATGAAAAAAATTTGAATCTTGAAATTTTATTTATTCTAGAGGTAGTGGTTTACATGTTGTAAGGAAATTTACATTTAAAAATTATAGGAAAATGCTTTATAATAATAAATCTAAAAATAGTAATTACAAAAAAAATCAATGTTTGTTATCTATAAAATATTTTAATTTCCATCTTAATTTTATATCTACTTTATTTAGAAATAAAAGTAACGTAATTGAAAATAAAAGAAAAATAATAATTTTCCTTTAAATATTAAATAGATATGTAATTTTTGAATATTCAATGGCATGTAAAAATAATATATTTGATTTGACATGTCATTTATTTAGTTGGCATAAATATATTTAGAGATAGTTGCATATAATGTTAAATATTTTATATTAAATATATATATTATATTAGTGAGTAAAAAAAAAATAGTCAATGTCAATAATACTGTTTTATTGTAAGTTTATAAAGGAAACACAATTTAATTATTCCGAGTAAAATGATCAGGCTAATTTATGATGGTGTTTGTTCATGATTATTAGAAAATATTTATAATAATATTATATATATTATATTATATAAACTATATTGTAAAATGGAGTATATTTTCACTGTAAAATCATAAGGAGAAATATTGGAAAAATTTATAATATTAAAGTAAATATATATATTATCAATTTAGTTAATTATATTTGATTTAGTCTATTAATATAGATAGATTTTATTTGAATATGGTTTTGTAATATAATTTAGCTTTGTATCATAATTTAAACGAGAGTTATTTTTATTAACAATATATATGAGATTTATATTTAGAAATATGTGTGAGAGAATTTTTAAAAATTTAATGGGTGTATATTTTATATTGATTTAAAAATAATAAAAATTATATTTTGTATGAGACAAAGGCAAGCTAGGGGTTTTAAGCCCTCAAACCATTGATTCTTTTAGTTGTTTTAAAATAAAAATATATTATTAGTAAAAAATATATTATAGATAGCCATAAATAAAATATTTCAATGTCCATATTAGATAACATAGTTTTATATAAGTTTTATAATAAATAAACTAATTTCAATTATCTACAATTAAATAACTTAGGTTATGTGACACACCTAGTTAATTTATGGCTTAGTCATGGTATTCTCTTCATTCACTTAACTCCTAATAGTCAGGGAAAAGCTTGGAATTAGTTATGGCCAAGAAGGGGGAAGAAACAAAAGAAGAATGTGTCCTCTATTTTGGTCACTTGTTGGGAGCTCAAGAAGAAAGCATGGTGCTACTCTTAGGGTTTTAAGAGGAATAGTTCCTAATAAAGGAATAAAAAATTATATTTCTCTGATAGGAAGGAGGACACTTAGGGGTAGTTGGTTGAAAAAAAAAAGAAATAAGCTTACCATTAGGACAACCAAGATAACTCTTATTACATTCCTGAGAAGAATAGATAAGTATGTGGTAGACTCTCATTATTATTGACTGTTATTTATAGAAAAGGTACAAGAATTAATGAATAAATATATGCGTAATGATTGTAAACTACAATATTTTAATAAGTTATAGAAATTGTTTAATTCTAACTTGTAAAACGGTGGGCTGCTCCAAAGAGTCTGAAGATTGCAATCTGAACAAGATAAATGAATTCTAGGGAACCTGGAGAAAAGTAACCATATAGATAAAGGTTCTAATTACAGATTGAAAAGTAAATAATATTTTTAAATTAAAAATACCCAGTCATGGTTTCTAGTACTTTTACATTTTAATTTTCTAAATCTTTCACAGGAAAACTAAGTTTGTAAAGCCTGCATTTATGGTTTTATATATTCTCTGATATCTGGCATAATTGCTTTCTATTTTTCAAATATAGATTAAAAGCTTTCTAACTTGTTTTATTGTATGGCCATTAGTAGAAACCCTCCTATCTTGACATCAACTCTTGCAAGTACCCCTTTATTTACAAATGCTAGTCTTATGAATATAGATTAAAAGAAGCACATGCTTGCAACACCCAAACACCAAAAACCCATGCACCATTCTCGGGACCTACTTGTATGCTAAGTCTTACAATTTTGTTTTTAATAAATTATTTTACATACTTTTATTGTTTTTTGCCCATATTAGCCATGGATTTTCTTCTCCATGATTCATATCATCCTGTTGATTGCTCTATCATGTACCTTATGGTAAAATTTTTGTGTATTGTATTTTCAAAGACAGGCTATTTTCCCAATTTTCATACAAGGAATTAACTTTTGTTAACTCTATTTCCAAATTTCCATTGGGAGATGTGTTATGAAACCATCTCACAAAAAGATAGAAAAGATAGATCAACGCCTTACAATTTAGCCTCTTCGAGGGGGCAACCTCCTTTACATTACACAAATGAACAATTCTTGGATGATTCAAATGACAAAACCTCCTTTCTATATATAGGAGTCTAAGGAGTCACAATATAACATAGCCGACCTAACAATAATAATATAAAGGCACAAAAATAACAATAGAGTGATTCTATAGGGCATAGTAATAACAATATGGGGACAACAGGGGCACAACAATATTAATAAGGGATACAACTACAATAGTAATGTGGTAATCACTAGTATTATAGGGACCTAACATGCTCCTTTCCTTCAAAAAAGTGTTGTCCTCAACACTTGAGTAGTTCAGGATGCTTCTGTATAAAATTCTCATCCTCCCATGTGGAATCTTCAGCAGTTAAGTTCTTCCACTTGATGAGATACTCTGAAATTGATCGATTTCGTAGCTATCGAGTTCTTGTTTCTATGACTTCTTCCGGTTCCAATATAATTTTCCCTTCCTTGTCAAGTTCTGGGGAACTAGGAGCTTGTCACCTATAACCTTCTTTAAACATGAAACATGGAAAACTGGGTGCACTTGAGAATTTGTAGGAAGCTCCAATTTGTATGCCATATTACCAATCTTTTGCAACACCTTGTATGGACCATAATACTTTGGTGATAATTTATTGTCCTTCTTAACTTGCTTGAGGGACATTTGCTTATATGGTTGTAGCCGTAGGAATACCCAATCACCTACATCAAAACTTCTTTCACTGCGATGTTGATCTGCCTGTTGTTTCATTCTATTTTGTGCCAACACGAGGTTATCCTTTAAGAGTTTGAGGACTTGTTGTTGATGTTCGATGTGATGTTCCACTGCCTGAAACTTAGAATTTTCTTCTTAAATATGATGTGATGGATGGTGGTTGATACCCATAAAGTGCCATAAATGGGGTCATTTTTGTTGCTGTATGGAGGAAGTGTTATACCACCATTCAGCCAGAGGCAACCATTTGACCCATTATGTATGTTTATCAGATACAAAGTAACGAAGATATCCTTCCAAACATTTGTTTACTATATTAGTTTGCCCATCAGATTGAGGATGATAAGATGAGCTATGAGCTAACTGAGGACCAAGACAAGAAAATAATTCTGTCCAAAAATTTCCAGTGAAAATGGGATCTCTGTCACTTACAATAATCTTTGGGTTTCCATGTAGCTTTTGAATTGTTTCCATAAATGCAGTAGAAACTGTACTAGCTTTAAATGGATGTGATAATGCACAAAAGTGTGCATACTTGGTTAAGTCTGTCAACTACCACCATGATGACACTCTTTCCCTCAGACTTGGGTAAACCTATGATAAAATCCATTGAAACCTCCTCCCAACGTTGGCTT
>APFE030228531.1:0-60358 GCA_000404065.3 Pinus taeda
ACTTCTTTTCACTAAGCTCCATCATCTTGTTGCATTTTCAACACTCCCTCTCAACAAGATATGGATTATCTGCAACCCCTATCCTGTAACTCTGGAATGTTCTACATGCAACACATCTACCCGGCCCACTTGCTCCGACAACACTTGGAACAAAAACACTCCCAACTGACCACTCCGTTGGGCTAGGAACATACTCTGATGTTGAAGCTCTACCTGCTGCCTACAAGTGCTCCCTCTCTGACATCTGTGCTACTGCAACATCTCCATGCATCTCACACTATTTCACACCTCTGTGTGCCACCTAGCACTGTGCAAAACACTTGTGCCTCTCGCATTGTTGCAGCCTGCTAGCTATGCGTTGTCCTGAGATTCCCTGCACTGTCGCTCTCTCTGCCACTCCATCCGCATCTGTCTCTACCCAATCAGTCAGTTCCTACTACTCCACATCAGGGCTTCTGTAGCAAGGTCTCATCCAAGAGGTTGGGTACCTCAAGGATCCTGCCCCTCCTCATTGGGACGATCACTCTATATCGCCCCACCTCCTACCTGGAGGTATGGCTGCATATGATCCCTCAGCCCACCTGGCTCGAGGTCTCCCCCTACTAGAGGTCTCTGCATGAGTAGATGTCTCTGCTCGATCTCCACTCAGCTTGCCCTGTTGTAGTTGCTCCACAACCTCCTGAAGCTGCTGCACCAATCATGGCTCCTCCACCATTGTCTGAGACTTCTTCTGGCTCTGCATGTTGAGAAGTAATATACCCTCCCTCTCAACCACCAAGTCTCCATCAGTTTCCTTGCTGCTCAAGGCTTTGCATGCATCTTGAACCTTAAGAGCATAGAGGTTCTTGACTCATGAACCAATCTGCTTCACCTGTCTAGTGATGATGTGTCTAAGGAAAACCTTTCCCTTACTGAAGACTACATCATAGCCTTTGTCTTCCAGCATAGCGATTGACACCAAGTTTCTCTTTTGTCCTGGTACATACTTGACATCGGTCAAGGTAAAGCGAGATCCATGCTCCCTCTGAAAAATAACAGTGCCTACACCTCAGACACTATACTTCTCATCATTACCCATTGCTATGAGTATCTGGAGATCTTTCTCCTCCAAAGTACTAAACAAACTCTTGTCGTCGGTCATGTAGAAAGAAGCTCCACTATCAAGAAATCAACCACTTCCCACCATGGATGAAACCATGCATGCGAAGAGTGTGAAATCCAACTCAAACTGTGAAGCAAGTTCCTCACCTTTAGATCCTTCCCCAGATCCCTCCTTGGATTTCCTCCTTGGTATTCCGCCTGATCTACTCTTGCACAAGATCTGACCAAAGTCTCTCCCATCCTGGCAATTTCTCCCGAAAATTGACAAAGTCCTAATAGGAATGCCAACTCTTCAGAAGACCAAGGAGAGCCAAGCTCACCAAGTCCACATCATCGACAGTCACCCCCACACTTCCCAGCTCATCTTGGCATTGGGTGAACTTTGTGAGATACTGGGGCATACTGTCTCCATTCTCACACTTAGATGTTTCTGAGTTTATCCTCGAGTGCCATTCCACCAGCTCAAAACTCAACTGCTTCTGGTCTCAAATTCGTGAGAACAAAGTATTTCTCGTACAGAGATCGACTGTATGGGCATTCACCGGATATCTCACCTTCCAAAAGAAGGATGAATTCAGAGGCTGCCTAGCTCGATTACAGACTCTGCCTGAAGAAATAAAATGTAAACACTTTCTAAATAATAGATCCGATGATCAACTTCGCTTTGATATCTTGTAGAATTTTTTTTTACAAATCAACCAGCTCTGATACCATGTAGAAATTTTGAATAATATAACACTTATTCATAGATATTATCCCGATTATACACTATTTGCGGAATGCATGCATAATACATAACCTCCTCTACTTTGATCATCAATTTAGCAGAATTAAGAAACAATCACATGCACACATTGAAGCATCAATCACACATATCAACACAGTGTATCACGGGGAAAGAATACGGCTGAAAACCCCCAACTATATGTATATTATATTGATTGAGAACAAGTAACAATACATAGTACAATACTCCTCGCAAGTACTCAGTACTATCTCCACATGTTACACACAAACTAGCTCAGATATGAATCAATCACAGGTTCAAATCTCCTCCGCTGCTTGCCTGCCTCCACTGCACAATCCTGCATGAGAATAGAATGAAGAATCAGCTCCAAATTCGTATTCCCTTTGCCTATACCACGCAATCCTCATTGGCAATACTCAATCCATTGATTGTGCAAATCTCATGCACAACTATAGTCACAACTGACTGCTGTCTTGCCCTTTCACTCACCTTTAACACTTGTCTCCACTGAACTTTCCATGCACTGAGTTAACTGATGTATTATTTAGTTGATTTATGAGTTAATAATTAGTGAATTAATTAATAATTAATTCACACCACTCATCATTAGTCTATTTTTTAGTTAGAATAACTACAACTAGTTCAACTAAGTCCAACTGAACAGAACTCCATCAACTCCTCAATCAACTCCACCAAACTCAATCACTTGAGTTTTAACTGAAGTCCTTCATGCAATAGCTCAACTAACCCATAAAAAAAGCGTATTTCCTTATGGAAGTTGCATGTGCCACATCCGTAGCTCGAACTGAAGTGCTGCAAGAGGATAATATAATGTTTATAGTCTGAATATTATTAAGAGCTAATAATATTCGACTGTTCTATATTTAGATTGGTAGTCTAAAAATAGACTCCACCCATATGTCTAAAAATAGAAGTCCATCTATTTTTACCAACATGACCAATCATCCACAAATAGCATCCTGTAACTCATAGACCATGATCCATATGTCTAAAAATAGACACAGTCTAAAAATAGACTTTGCGCCAAAAATAGCATGCGGGACCACTTAGTGAAGGCGACTTCTTTTCACTAAGCTCCATCATTTTGTTGCATTTTCAACACTGACTCTGGTTGGGTTTCGGGTTAGGCTGGGGGTATTTACACATTTAGTGTAAAATTTACACGTGAGTGTGTCGATTGACAATCAAATCCTAGAAATTCGATACACTACTATTGTCCTAGAAATTTGGACTATCTAACGAGTATTGTACCTCTGAATCAGAGGCAAAGCTACAAATTTCGTTGATGCAAGAATTCATTTCTTGGTGGAGGCATCATATCCAACAACAATGCATGTTGGGACTAATAAAATGCAACTCCAATATGATTGTTTTCATCATGAAATTATCACTAGCCACAATATACTAATATTCACCCAAAAAATAGTTATTATATTTGAAATGAGACTTGTGCTAAAATCATTGTTTGTATCTATGAGTTAGTTGTTATTAGTATGATAGAAGGAATTTTTTTTTATGTAATGAAAAGTGCGTAGGTGTATATAAGTTCAATTAGAAATGCACCTCCACACCTTCACACTCCGCATTGTGTAAACGAAATGCCTGAAGATAAGGTTTGTTATTCGAGAAGGCACATCATTTCTCCCAATGAACGTGTCTTTATTTACCTTAGCTAACCAATTCAGAGTAAAAAAAATCTAATCTCGTTGTTCAAAATGATAAACCATTCCTTTTTTTTAATGATATTTATTTATCTTCTCCAACCTCACCATTATCTCTCATAATTAACCAAAGTACAACCAAGCATTAAACAAAGTACTCCCTGCCCTTCTTGATGCAAGTTAATGAAATATGTAAGTATCTAAGTGTCAAGTTAATAAGTGTCACCATTTTCAAACAAAAGATTTGATCGTTGTAGAATCCTTGCATCAAACATTGAAAACAACGCTTGGGTGGATTCTCATGCTCGTTATTATTAACAGAATTGCAATAATAATCCTCTCAATTGCGCTTATATTGGGTCGTGGGGATCACAACATATAAAGGATATGATATATATTATAAGTCGACCTTGATTCGAGTTGTTGTTGTTGGTGTGATAATGGAAATAGAAAACATGACCATACAACACATGGAAATCCTTTTTATAGATATGGATTATGTTGTCTGTAACATAAAATAGATATATGTGATGTTGTGGGCTCCCCATGTAGTAACATAATAGTTTGAGAGATGAAAATAATGGGAAAAATAAGTACTCTGATTCTCCCTTATCCTAACCTTACATAATTGGTAGGAAATCAATTAGTTTTGTCCATTTTTTGGTGGCCTTTGATACTTATGGCTTGGCTTGCTTTCCCTTCCCACATGATTCCACTGCAAAGTCTAACCTCATGTACATTAAGTGCATAACAAACTGTCTCATTTTACTATTAATGTTCTTTCCTGTAAAGGCTGGCGCACTCACGAAACTCCCCCAAACTCAACTTGTACATAATTGATGAAGTTGGGATGTTATTCTGTTCATTATCTCACCTCCTTTGATGGAAGAATGGTAATTGAAAAAACGTGATAGTAAGGGTAGGAAGTTGAAATTTGTTAGTTATTTACATGATTTAGATTGGATCATTATATTATTTTCCATCCATATATATGCTTTCAAAGTGGAAAAAGTGGAAGAATCATCTCTCAGGACCATTTTTATCGACGGGACCTAGTTTGGAAAATTTGGGTCTAAAACCTTATGGGATAATTTTGAGGCATCAAACGAAGTTTTTTGGGGGTAAAAATTTTCCATTATAGCACAACACCTTTTATTCATATTCTACACACAAAGACCTTTCCAATGACATAAGAATCACGTTGCTAAAAGTCTGTATGTGAAACCTATGCCACTTAGAAGTTGACCTTCTTGTTTTCACCACCATAATTCGAGAGGATACGACATCAGCCCCCATTATTCATGGAAAAGGGGATAACCATGTGATTATTATGAATAAGACTCTAGAAGAGTCTATATTGTAACCCTGGTTAAGAGTTGGGACAATCAAACCTAACCACTAGTATGTTATTAGTCTGTGTTATGACTGGGTCACTAGGAGGAAAAGGGGTTCCATTATGTCGAGTGAATTTGTTCCATAAATGAGAAAAAATAAATAAGAGGGATAGGAGATAGAGCACATATAACGGAATTGTACACTACAGTAGCCCACAGGGCATAAGCCATACTTCTTTGTACATGTCGACATTTTCTATTAAGAGAAATACAACAGAGCGACCTCACCTTCTAGCTGGGTTTTCTCCCGAAAAGGTTTCCTAGGTCATATATTATGTGAAATATATGTGTGTGAGATTTTATTCCATTTTTATCTATTTTCTACATAGTTTTTAATTCGCATGCATGCACAAATATAACTGTCATAGTGCAGAATTACATATTTTAAATATAATTTTATTAGATATATTGTGATGAATTGTTCAGTGGAATATCCATGACATTTTACAAATCATATTGGTATCATAGTAGGTTTCTTTGAGGATATTTTGGAAATTTGCGGGGAATCCAGATAAACATGGTAGAAATCGTAAAACCCTAATAATTACAGATGAATATGTGAATAACCCTTGTGATCCTACAAAGGAGAGGTTTTCGCGGCTGGAACGACACGTCACATATACAAATCATAATGAAAATATCCTCATGGATTCCTAGAGCAATAATCTTGGGATATTCAAAGAATATGAGGGCTTTAATACAGAGGACAAATCAGAAAGGGGATCAGGAGATCGATTAAAAAACTAAGAACTAGCCAAAGAAAGAACCCAGAAAATATCAACCCAGTTTGAGTGCCATGAATCAATCACAAACCCTATTTAAAATGGAAGAGAAGGTCGATATTAGGCTATACCATGGCGAGATCAACACTCTAAAGCTAAATCACTAGTTGAAACAACTCGAAGTGTATTTTAATGTCCATCAAATTGAGGAAGAACAACATATTTCATTTGCACAACTAAAATAAAGGGCCATGCCCTAACTTGTTGGGAAAGCCACACTGATTCCTTGAGGTTGGAGGGAGAGCATCCAATAAATAAATGGGAGGAATTTGAATCCCTCATAAAGTCACAAGTTTATCCTATTGGGTATGTAGAGGACCAGTGGATCCAATGGCACTACTTCAGGTAAAAGCAAGGGAAAGGCATGCAAGAGTACACCACAAAGTTCAAAAACATGGCCATAATGCTAGTTATCTCCCCAAAGAACCCTGATGTACTCCTCAAGTATTTGGGGGGTCTACATTACCATTTTCGTGAGCAAGTGATGTTGTTCAAGCCTATGTCGATGGATGAGGCTTGTGTGAAGGCATAATACCTAGATAACATAGGCTTGAGGAAAGCACAATCAAGTGGATCGAAGTAGAAGGAGCAACATGAAACTTCTAAGGAAGGGGAGAAGAAGTAGAAAGGGGGAAAAGACAAAAAGACAACAACCAAAGCACACCAGTGAAAATATGCCAATAAGCATTACAACCACTATAACATTGACGGTCATACAAAGGAAAAGTATTGGAAGTTGCATCCAAATCTTAACCTAAAGAACAAAAAGAAAGACAATAAGAAGAAAAATCTCATGGCCACTAATTCGAGCAACCAAGTTGAAAGTAACTCAAACATGGATGAGAATATCATCTCTACATTAGTGCAGAATGAGGTGAATTTGAGTAGCCTTCAACAATAAGAAGAGAAATAAATGACTAGACTCTTCCATATAAAGATACAGGTCAAGAAGGCAAAGATTGATGCTTTGTTTGCCTCATGATTGTAGGTGAATCTCATTGTAGCAAAGCTAGTCAAGAAGTTGGGGTTGGATGTTTGTGATAATCCAAGCCCATATCCACTGGGATGGGGAAATAAAGATGCAAAGCTAAAGGTAGCAAAAAAAACACAAAATTAGATTTTCCATGAGTGCTGACTTTATTGATGAAGAAGAACTAGATGTGGTTCCCCTTGATGTATGTGGATTCATCTTTGGGAGTCCCTATCTATACATGCGAGATGCAATATTCATGTAGAGAGAAAAACAATATCGACTTGTCAAGGATGGAAACTCGTTCACCATCAATGCATATAAAGGCAGTCAAATATTTCGCTGGTAAGTGCCAATGAAGCCAAGAAATTGATCAATTCTAGTAGGAGGTATGTTTTATTATTTTCAAGAGAAAATCAATGTGTAGAAGAGTTAATAAAAAGTAAGGCATCCCTGGAGGGGTGTACTAATAAACAAAAAGAACAACTCGAAGAGTTTCTATCGACATATAGGGATGTGTTATGGGAGCCTAAAGGGATACCACCTAAGAGGGAAGTGGAGCACGAGATCTGAGTATTGCTGGCCTCATGGGAAGCCAAACATTGGGTTGTACGACAGTCTATCATAGAAGCAAATGATGTGAAGAAATGATTGCAACAACGGTTGGAACACGGTGTCATTCAAACGAGTACATAACCATGTAGGTTATTGTTGGGCCTCAGATATGCCCATTTTTCCACAACACGATCTCGCTATTCATAACCTAAATTTCTATACTTTTGCACTCATTTCATATCATAATTCGACAACTTGACATCAATTCACATCTTAAAACTTGTCATTAATTATAATTAGTTTTCTTGATTTTTCAATGATTAGAGATGATTTTTCCATGATTTGCTAATGATGGTTTTTCTAAGTTCATTTGTCACAAGGTTCCATTGCCGAAATTCCTCATAAGTCAATTAAACTAGCTACTATAGGTTAAGTACGGAATGCAGAATTCCTGTAGGTGAAAATATCAAATTTGTGATCAAATGGAGAAGAATATTGAGATTATGATGTGTGGGTTTTGTTTAATGTAACCTCATTCATGTAACACAGAAACCGTTTTTCAAAATACATTACCATGAAGGAGTTACGATCAAGGGAATATTAAGTACAGAAACAGTGCCGAATTATGGGTTTCACTCTTTCGACCACAACTACATGGAGGAACATGATTTGATGAATTTCTTTATGATAAACATGGAAACAGTTCCTCCATCCATGAAATGATCAAGATGAACCCAACCATCACCCATTTGAAGGCTCTGCCTGTATGCTGGGAAGAGAAGGAGCAGATGGTATTTCGGTAACAAGTTTTATCTCAAACGGTATTGGCATATGACATTGACACTTATTTTTGAATCTTAATACAAAACTTGATTTGACAATAATCTCTGTGAGTATTATGGTTCCATTTAGTTTTTAACCGCATTTAATTAACTTAAACTTGCTCCAGGAGTGGCAAGGTCCCACCACCACCTGGAAACAAGTTCTTTAGCTTATTTAGATCATAATATTTATATTCAAAGTGTGAATTTCATTGAAAGATTTGGTGTGTGAAATCCAAAACCGTTTCTGTACTCAAAACTCTATTTCGTAAACCTGAAGCTAAATATTCCAGAACTCGCTCTTCAAACAATCAGGATTAACAAGAAGTGATGATAGAATCATAATGCCCGAAATATGAATGATTTATTTCATAAATACAGACTATTGGAAAATACTTTTAATCCGGAAATGATATAAGAGTAATTACCATAAGTCGAAAACGAAATAGATCAATGCTCTGTCCATTTGATCCGAGATCCATAATGTTACATTGCTGGGGGAATGTTTTAAGATGCAAAATTGAGTGCACTTCAATTTAATTGGTTTTGGAGTTAATTTGTTTGAGAGAAAGACTAAGTTAAAGACTTCCTAAAGGTTTGGTTGTTATTGTTCTAATTTAGAACATAAATTAGATTTTGGATTAAATGTAGTTGATATTGTCAGTGTGCAAATTGAGTACGAATGGTGTGAAGTCCTTTTGGAATGATTGTAAGACAAAATGTTCATAACTCGAGATTTAGTTCAACAAATAGATTCCTTTTAAATCCTTGTTTTTTTTCATAGTGTAAACATTGCTTTGTAGAGTAAATCTGAGTGCAAATTTAATTTCGTATTAGAGACATCAATTTAGTATGAGTTTGGTTTGGTTTTCCTTTAATTCTGAATTTCGATTATGAATTTCATGACTCCGAAGAATGAGTTTTTTGAGTGATTTATTTCATCTAGATTAGGAGCTTTCGAATTGTTCAGGTTATTTGTACTCAATTTCTTTTAGATTAATAGGATCTTTCAGTAGTTTCTCTTTTGTTTATAAGGATTGCTTTTACAATTTAGATCGCTGTTCTTTTCTCTTTTGTTTACATTCCTTAGTTTGTGCAATTATTTCTCTTTTGTTTACATTCCGATTAATAGGATTGATATCATAGTTCAATTTAAAATAGTGGGTAGATTATTTGAATGATGATTGATATTCCTTTGCAATAGAAACCCTTGTTGCTTGAGCATGCTATTTTGTCAATTGATTAGTTATAAACTAAAAACAACATTCTGTACTTAAACAACAAGTTGATTTCTTACTCTAGTTTAGGTTAGATGCTCTAATCCTACGTTATCCGCTCTTGTGCCTCGAAGTTTACAAGTCTCAGATTGAAATTTTAATGTTGGAATTATAACTCATATAATTTTCCCAACATTTTTCGCGTCGTTTCCGGGGAGGTGAAAAAAGGATTAGAGAATAGTTTCTTTCACAAGTTTTCGGTGTGATCTTAGTTACAGGGCAACTAGAGGGCGAAGATGACGGTAATACATGAGTGAAGAGCCACACATCCACTTTGGTTTGGGGTCACTCCAAAGTTTGGTTGTCTAAGTAAGCGAGGATTTCAAATTTGGTGAGTTTTATTACAATTAGTTTTAATTCATTTAGATTAAAAATTCAAGCTCTTTAAAGATAAAACATTTTTTGGGGTGCTCTAAGAACCCCCAGGTACTAATCCATGTTGTGAGACAAGGTTCATCAACCAACATGAGAAATTCAAGAATGATTGAGAAGCTTGAAGAATGTCCCTCGAATCACTTTCTCAAATCCTAGCAGTAGCTAGGATATCTGCTTCTCAGGAAGAGTTCATCCTAACAACATTCAGGAAACTATCTATCTCTCCACAACTAGAAAAAGATTTGGAAGTCTCTTTTGATTCCTCTTGCCTATATACCAAGGAGATCGAGAACTCATGTACCAAATCTGATGGGGAGCATCCAGTTGAACCTAAGATTGAAGAACTTTCACCATGCCCAGTAGCAAGCCTTGTATGCATTCTAGAGACCAATTATCTAAGTTTTCCTAGCATGACCGAGGGGGCCTTTCAGAGTGGTACAAATGAAGAAATGGGCCAATACCACCAGGATTGCATCGAGCATTGATTCCATATCACAATCCAGTCAAAGTACCACTCTCATCTTCAAATACTTTTTGTATCACATCTTTCAAAACTGCTGATATGCTCATGTACATTCTAAATTTTATTTGTTAAATACGAGCATGAATATATCCTTGTACCTGATCCACACATGGCTTTATTAGAAGTTCTCTTTCACTTAGAGGAGAACATATTTTCTCCAGTATAGTAGGAAATTTAGTATTGTAATAAATAAATAAATGAAAATAGTAAAGAGAAAAATATGTCCTTTTGTGAAAACTAGCTTGTCTAGCGCAACTCGACAGGGATTTTGCTTGAAAGAAAGGTAACTAACGGGCAAGATTCCCAATAATGTTTGTAAATTTGTATGAGTTCTTTGAATCAAGTATCTTTCAAGTCATTATGTCTTGTACTCGTGTTGGTTAATGTGGGATCCCTTAAGGCCCACCTACCAATAAGCCTTGTCCCATCGACATCAACAAATTATCTGTGACCAATGTTAGGGTTAGATAAGGTACTTAGGAGCCTGCATGCCTTAATGTAGGTATCCTTGTCATCTACTAAGGAAATACATCAACGTTTCTTGGTGGATGAATTCTGCATTCCATTCGACTTCGACAAATCCATTCATGGCTAGTAGAATGTACCTAGTGCCTTGATTCCCACTGACATCAAAAGTGGGATATCTCGCATTGGTTAACGAAATCCTTAATGGTTGGTAATCCAATGATTCTTGCTTATGTTCGACATCAACACCATTTATTCACATATGCAAGAATGCACATGGGTGTGTAGCGGTTGAAGACTATATGGTTTGGTGATCTCAACACAAATTTGCAGTAGTGTGGATCTTTGTATCAACATTTCCATTTTCATTTGCAACAGTATATTTATTTCAACAAAGGCTACCATATAGCATCCTGGCCATCATTTGCAGCAATGACCACCTTTCATTAGTTGTTTGGGGACATACAACTCCTTAGGCATGGGGGAGAAGGGGATCTATAGTTCATCCTTCAACCTTCTTCAACAGATCAGATGAATAGTCACATCAGCTCCATCCAGTTCATCCTCTGCTTCATTTTGTAACACCGAGAACATTAACAAAAAAGGTAAAAATTGAGGTAAAATTAGCTTAAGATTCTCTAATTCATTAGAAGGTTTAGGAAAATTAATGATTCAACACTTCTCATTCCATTCATTTCATATTTCAGAAATCATTATCCTTCTGTTTGCCTTCCATTCGCCACTCATAATAAAAAGACTTATGCTCTGATTACAAGACCATGTTAAAAGAAAAATCCTTATGGTGCATTAATAAAGGCAGTCTCTCTAGTGTCTTCTCCTTCGATGGTAACAAGCATTCTATTCGGAGGATGAAGTCATTACTTCCATGACATGCTAAAGGAAACCAACTATAAACATTGGCCTTACGATGACAGAGTATGCAAGCACCTATTCACATACCTACCATCTCCATCACCGCCTCATTTCATCCATCATCTCTTCCTCATCCATCCCTTTCTTTTCCTCAATTTGTATTACTTTATAAATTAGTATGATATGTTAATGTGAAGAGTGTTGCTTCATAAGAACTAGCACCTCCAAATATTCAAGCAGTGTTGCTCCATAAGAACCAACACCTCCAAATATTTAAGTAATGTTGTTACACAAGAACCAACATCTACAAAACAATGTTAAAAATTTGTTAATGAGCAAGGGATCTATTTGCATGAGGACATGCAAATCCATAGACATGGGGCGATGTTGGGCCTCAAATATGCCCATTTTTCCACCGCACCATACCACTATTCATAACCTAAATTTCTATACTTCTACACTCATTTCATATCATAATTCGACAACTTGTCATCAATTCACATCTTACACCTTGTGGTTAATTCACATCTTACCATGATTTGCTAATGACTGTTTTGCTAAGTTCATTTGTCACAAGGTTCCATTGCTGAAATTCCTTAAAACTCAATTAAACTAGATGCTATAGGTTTAGTATGGAATGGAAAATTCATGTAGGTGAAAATATTAAAATTTTGATCGAATGGAGAAGAATATTGAGATTCTGAAACACAGGTTTTGTTTAGAGTACCCTTATCGATGTAGCCCAAAAATCGTTTGTCAAAATTCATTACCATGAAGGAGTTATGATCAGGGGAATCTTAAGTATAGAAACAATGTCGAATTCCAGGTTTGACTATTTCGGCCACAGCTACATGGAGGGCCATGATTTGATGAATTTATTTATGCTAAACATGGAAATGGTTCCTCCATCCATGCAATGATCAGGATGAACCCAACCATTACCCATTCGGAGGCTCTCCAAAATATTGCATGCAACCTCCTTTAGCCCGTTGTTGTATTTTCTTTTGATAGTCGAATAGTTATGCTTTGTTTTCATCGACAACTCTGTATAAAGCCAATCCTCTGCATGTATGATGGGAAGAGAAGGAGCATATGGTATTTATGTAAAATTTTTTATCTTAGACATTATTGGCATATGACATTGGCACTTATTTTTGAATCTTAATACACAACTTTATTTAGCAATAATCTATGTGAGTATTATGGTTCCATTCAGTTTTTAATTGCATTGAATTAACTTAAACTTCCTCCAAGAGTGGCAAGGGCCCACCACCACCTGGAAACAAGTTATTTAGCTTATTTAGATCATAGGATTTATATTCAAAGTTTGAATTTCATTGAAAGATTTGTTGTGTGAAATCCACAATCGTTTTTATACACAAAACTTTGTTTTGTACACCTGAAGTTAAATATTCCAGAACTCACTCTTCAAACAATCAGGATTAACGAGAAGTGATGATAGAATCATGATGCCTGAAATATGAATGATTTCTTTCATCAATACAGACTATTGGAAAATACTTTTAATCTGGAAATGATACAGGAGTAATTACCATAAGTCAAAAATGAAATAGATCAATACTCTGTCCATTTGATCCGAGATCCATAATGTTACATTGCTGTGGGGAATGTTTTAAGATGCAATTCTGATTGCACTTTAAATTTAATTGGTTTTGGAGTTAATTTGTTTGAGAGCAAGACTAAGTTAAAGATTTCCTGAAGGTTTGGTTGTTATTGTTCTGATTTAGAACATAACTTAGATTTTGGATTAAATATATTTGATGCTGTCAATGTGAAAATTGAGTGCGAATGGTGTCAAGTCCTTTTTGAATGGTTGTAAAAAAAATGTTCATAACCCGAGATTTAGTTCAACAAATAGATTCATTTTAAAGCCTTCTTGTTTTTCATAGCGTAAACATTGCTCTGTAGAGTAAATCTGAGTGTGAATTTAATTTCGTAGTAGAGAAATCAATTTAGTATGAGTTTGGTTTGGTTTTCCTTTAATTTTGAATTTCGATTATGAATTTCATGACTCCAAAGAATGGGTTTTTTCGAGTGATTTATTTCATCTAGATTAGGAGCTTTCGAATTGTTCAGGTTATTTGTAATCAATATCTTTTAGATGAATAAGATCTTTTAGTAGTTTCTCTTCTTTTAATAAGGATTTATTTTACAGTTTAGATAGGTGTTCTTTTCTCTTTTGTTTACATTCCTTAGTTTGTGCAATCATTTCTCTTTTGTTTACATTCCTTAGTTTGTGCAATCATTTCTCTTTTGTTTACATTCCGACCAATAGGATTGATATCATAGTTCAGTTTAAAACAATGGTTAGATTATTTGAACGATGATTTATATTTTTTTACAATAGAAATCCGTGTTGCTTGAGAATACTATTTTGTCAATTGACTAGTTTTAAACTAGAAACGTCATTCTGTACTTAAACAACAAGTTGATTTCTTACTCTAGTTTAGGATAGATGCTCTGATACTGCATTACCTGCACTTGTGCCTCGATTCTTACGAGTCCCAAATTGGTAATTTAATGTTGGAATTATAGAACATTTAATTTCCCCAACAACCATCCATCATCATTGTGCCAAAGAAGGACAAAACTTAGCAGATTTGTATACATTAAAGGGCGTTGAACAAAATCACCCTCAAGAACAGATACCCCCAACCTAGGTAGATGATCTGCTGGATCAGTTGGAGTAAGAAAAATACTTCTTGAAACTGGAATTAAAGTTTTGATATCACCAAGTTCGAGTCAAAGAAGAAGATACTTGGAAGACATCCTTCAAAAATAGTCATGATTTATAAGAGTGGTTAGTCATGCCATTTGGCCTATGTAATGCACCAACAATGTTTATGAGATTAATGAATGATGTATTGTTCCCTTTTATAAATTCATTTGTTATTGTCTATTTGGATGATATACTGGTATACAGTGCTACCTTGGAGGAGAACATCTCACATTTGACGTAGGTGCTGGAGACATTAAACAAGCACCAATTACTAGAAAATATCAAGAAGTATCAGTTTGCACAACAATATTTAGTGTATCTCGGGTATGTGATAGGTGGAGGAGAGATGGAGATAGATCCTACTAAGATGGAGACCATCATGAAATGGCTAGTACATACAAATGTTTCTAAGGTTAGGAGTTTCATTAGGGATGCATAATACTTATGGAAATTCATAGCCTCATTTTCAGCAGTAGCAACACTACTCCATACCATAACAACAAGTGGCAAGAATTTTCAGTGGGGAATGGGTTAGCAAAGGTATTTTGAGGAACTAAAAAAGAAGACCATTCAAGCACTAGTTTTGGTATTACCAAAATTACAACATCCCTTTGAAGTGGAGACAAATGTGAGTGGTTATGTGATGGGAGCGGTCTTGATGGAGGGAGGAAGGCCTATATGCTACCATTCTGAAGTATTTAATGGGGAAGTTCTTAACTACCCTACTTATGACAAGGAGCTCTATGCCTTGGTGAAAGATGTGAAGAAGTGGAATCACTATCTTATGGGAAAGGAGATAGTAATCCACATAGGTCATCAGCCACTAAAGTACTTGCAGGCCCAGAGTAAGCTACAACAAACCAAACATTACAAGTGTACGTGGTTTCTACAACAATTTCATTTGGTGATCAAGTACAATAAGGGTTAGAAAAAACAAGTTGGCCGACATGATTTCAAGGCTACCCAAATATCATAAATTTGGGGACTCTTATGCACATGGAACCATTCACCCATGATACATATAGAGAGGCATATTTAGAGGAAGAGGACTTCAAGGAGGTTATTCAATCATGTGCATGACAGTGACAACACCGTTGAATACCATCTCTAGGATGGATAAGCTATGTGGTCCTAAAGGTGAGTGTTTGCAGCTGATTAGAAGGGCTCACACCTCCAAGGTTACAGGGCACTTTGTTGTAAGGAAGACCGTGGCCAACTTGCAGAGGTATGTGTATTGGCCTAAGATGCAAGAGAAGGTAGCTAGGTTCATAAGAGAATTCATGCTTTGTTGTACTATAAAGCCTAGTAATAGGAAATGAGGTCTATATCATCCCTTACTTGTACCCACTCATCCTTGGGAAACCTTTTCCATGGACTTTTGGAGAGGTTTACCAATATCCAGGAAGGGAAATGACTACCTGTTCATGGTAGTTGACAGGTTTAGCAATATGTGTGTTTTGATGTGCTGAAAAAAGAGAATCAATGGGCAAGAAGCATCAACATTGTTCTTTAGACAGGTCTGGGTGCACTTTAGGATACCAAGGGGCACCGTTTCAGATAGGGACACAAAATTTCTTATTACATTCTACACTACATTATGGGAGAAGATGGACACAAAGTTGAAGAGATCTACAACATTCCATCCGTAGATGGATGGGAAGAAAAAAGTAGTCAACAAGACTTTGGTGCATGTTCTAAGGGGATACAACTAGAAGCATCCAAATACACGGGATGAAAATATGGCATATATACAACATTCTTACAACAGATCAATCCATACGTCTACAGGAAAGTCCCCATTGTTGAAGAAAGTGTAACTAGGTTTGATCTTCGTAATGACATGTAATTATCACTGATGTAAATGACGTAATAAAAATAACACAATTTTGTAAAACTTGCATCATGGGTTTTAGGAGCAAGGAGTTTTTATTATAGGTCAAAGACTTCTTCTTGATTTCTTTAGGGGTTTGTCATAAATGTATGATTTCGAGTCATGTATATGAAGTACTGTTACACTTGTAAAGAAGTCAAAATGTCAAGAACCCTCCAAATGACAAGCACAATCCTCTTCTTCATATCGGCCAACAAAACAATGTAAAAAGTAGTCAAGCCAGCTTAAATAAAAGACAAAATAGTTCCCTCACTCATGTGAGCTTATATAGAAGGCTAACCACTACAAATAAGCGTGTAAGATCAACATTACAGGCATATAATTTTCGGACATCTTTGAAACTTCAAATAAGTATAGGACCTCAGATTCTCTCGGATGGGCATAGGTCTGAAATCCGCATTACAGGAGGACACATCTTTGATACCTCTACAATTTCGTGGATAATTTCAGTGAGAAAATTACAGTCTTATCCTCCTCGGTGGTGACAGTCTCGAGTGCAAGGAAAGAACACAGTCACTATCTTGGTATAGATATGATGATAAAGAACTCAGTGCTGATCACTATCTCAACATATTATTTATGAATAAGATGGAGATGATACACTCTCTAGACATTGATCATTGTCTCAGTATAATTGTGATCCCACAATAATACTCTCCCAACATACTATACACAATCATGATCTTAATGAAGACAAGGTCATGATGAAGATTTCAATGCATCGATGAAGACATGATGACGATATCAGTGAAGAGTGCAAAAATGACCTAGGTGAAGTAAAAAGAATGGTGCAAATATGATGACCTCTATGGTGTAGTAAAGATGACCTCGGTGAAGGAGCAAGGATAATGATGATCTCAACAGTGACAAAGAATAGGATTGGTGTCTTGGTCTTGGAGTAACCTATAGGTCAAGGGTCATGGTATTGGAGTGGCCTATAGGTCAAGGGTCATGGTATTGGAGTGGCCTATAGGTCAAGGGTCATGGTATTGGAGTGGCCTATAGGTCAAGGGTCATGGTATTGGAGTGGCCTATAGGTCAAGGGTCATGGTCTTGGTATTCATCAATTGGAATCTCTGTAAGAAGAATTTTGTGTCTGTTTTCCTATCAAAGAGTGAGAGGTTTTGGCCCTGACATCTTGTGTTCTTGTCTCTTTGTTTTTGGTAACTATTTGATGAATATAAGACAAAACACTCTAATAATAACAAGTGAAGATTGTGCTAAGAAGAAAAAGTTTAAATACCTCACAAATATTTATCATGACTAGAAGAATCTCATTAACTTCATTTGCCCTAGAATATTCAACATGGTATTAGAGCTAAGGTGCTGAAGTCAAAGGAAGGAAAAAAAAGAGACACTCAAGGATCAAGCTTCAAGAAGGATATCAAAGAAAGGGATCAAGATCTACAAAAATCAATCCATAAAAGCAGTCTACAACATCAAAAGCTTTTGTCTCCATAGTCATCATCAAAATGCCATCAAGACCCTCATTAAGTTGTCTACAAAGCAAGGTAGCTCAACGAACCTCAAAAACGAAGATCACATAATCTTGCAATAGGTTGAAACCGTAGAAATAGTCTGATATACACTACAAAAGAAGGCAAATCATATTGAAGGAAAGAAGGCATTGTCATCTTCAAAGTTATAAAAACAAGCAAGGATCATCTCCTTGCCTTAGAAGAATATCATCCAAGAAAAAGCCCTAATACATCTTCTTCAACCATTATCAAAGTGATCAAGTGGAAGAGTTCATATTCACTTGTCAAGTAAATATCTTTTCATTCTATAATCAAGTTTGGCTAAATGATTTTGTGTTTGCAAAGAGATTTATAAATTAGTTGGGTCATCTAGATTCCTTGCATAAGAAAGGAGGATATATATAGTCCCTGGAAGAGAAGTCATATGAAATCAGTCCTAGGTCCTCTCATCCCTATGTAGCAGGAGAGGTGACATAAAAGAGAGATATGAAATGCTAGAAGAGATACTCTTTGAAATGCAGTGGAGAAGGTCATATCATTTAGACTTGATTGATGGTATCAAATAATGAAGTAATATCTTCATAAGATCTCAATTGGGAGATATGGGAGCGATGATAAGAAGATAATCATTATTAACTAATAAGAAAGTAACAAATGTCCATGAACAAGAAGGTTACCTCATTCGACAACTTGTGGTCTCTATGCTAAATAGAAAAGGACAAGTTGTGGGCAAAAGTGTTGAAGGTTAAAGGACTCAAACATGTGTAGAAAGGAAAGGGAAGGTTAGTCCTCAAACAAGACATAATTGTATATCTAAGATTCAATGCTATGGAAAGATGATCATATCAACAGAAAGCTGGAGGAAGATGAAAAAAAGGCCAAGGAAAGAGGGAGTAATAGATCTCTACTATGATTAAAATGGTATCCCTCACAAAAGGGTCCTACCATAATTTTCTATTATAGATATGACCATGATAATTAGATGCATCGTGGAATCATGGAAGCATTAGAAACAAGAGCTCGGAACATCACCATGGGGATCATGAAGGACAAAATCCATGGCAATCCAACATGAAGGATATAACTCTTGGGAACCTCATTGGACATTGAAAAAAAGGAAGAAGTCATCCAGGACAAGGCTCATCATACATTAAATCAAAAAGGGAAAACATATGCCAGATGGGGATATGCAAGATCCCCAAGATTCTTTGATGGAATCTTCATCAGAGGGTTCACTAATATATAGAGGAAGAAAGTGTTTCATTGGGAACTCCAACTTATGGAATTCATGAGATGATGGTGTGATGACATGAAGTAGATCAAGGGATTGGAGATGTTTTCAATCAAGGAAGATGATGAAAGAAGCCTAGATGACCTAATGAGGTATGTATGCTTATGTTTAATATTAGAATGTCATCTCGTATGGTTGCAAGTAACATGGATCATTAATTCTATATTAAGAAGCATGATCAAGAGAAAAATGATCTCCTCCTCTAAAATAATGTAGAAAGACATATAATAACATTAAGATGAAATCAACATAATATGTCCTCATATGAAGTATGAGGTGGTTGACTACAATTAAGAAACTTTGATTGAAATCTCTTGGGAATGGAATGTGTGAGGAAGGAAGAGATCGCGAGATAAGCAACCCCGATGAAGGCGATCAACACACAAAAGACCAAGAAGACTTGACTAGGAAATCTCTTGGAAAGATATGAACTCTTATGAAAAAGATGAAGATCCTTGACAATGAATATCATTGGGAGATGTGTTAACATGTATGCAGGATGTTGATACCTACAGGAAGATGTCATAATGAAAATCCATCTCGTAAGGTATGATTTGATTTAATATTATGTTTTGATTTATTGAATAATATCTTCATGAGTTCACGCAAGGCTACTTGAACAAGAGTTGTAAGTAAAAGTACATCTAGCATTCATGTGGTGGACGGAAGAAGCATGATGAGAAAGAAGTAGTCATATGAAGAAGGTTCTAGATATGTACCAAGAAATCCACTTTCCATGAATAAAGGAATGACATGATGCACTAAGAAGGAAAGCAATCGATGGCTAATGCTATGACGTAGGCAAGTTCCCTCTGCGGACAAAGGCAACCACTCCAGCCCTAGAGTGGGTCTAGTCACATCAAAGAGAATACCAAAGAAAATTTCCTTAAATATTTGATGTCATGAAAGCCTACCTTCAAATCCTCGTTTGATGAAGTCCCCGTTGTGTTGCTCCAGCTCTCGTTCTTCTAATCACTTGTACCTGCAAACAACATACAAAGAACAACAATGAACGTAATAGAATATGACAAAAACTATCTACTTAAAGAGTCAAGGACCTTCATGCTATCAATATGCAATTCGACATAAGATATAGGAAATAATCCATTGATTTGTATTAATATAAACTGAAGTAAAACTTACAACCATGCCTTGATGTCATAAGTCTCCTCGAAGGGTCCTGTTAGCATGTCTCCGCAAGTATTCACTCATGAAATGTCTGCCAAAAGGACGAATAAATCTCTCTCCTACTCAAAAGGTTGATGCTAGAACACTCTTACAATCAAGCCAACTCCAATCAAAACTATCCCAAACTAAGTTACATAAGAGGCTACTTCCACACTCTAGCAAAACTCTCTACCTCTACTGTTGAATTCTTGAACTCTGAAGCTATTTTCCAACTCTATGAACTCTGAAGCTAGTTAATCTTAGCCATGGAGGAGGTATTTATAGGAGGAGGAGCTTCCATAAGAGATGCGAGAAAGAGCTCATCCCTTTGAGAGGTTGCACAAAAGGTGGAACAACCATCCCAAAGGAGAGGGGCGAGCTCATTTGATCCAACAACCAATCCTAGGATCGCCCATGAAGTTGTTACAGTTTGAAGCTTCGACGGTTTGTTTAAAAAACTCACCAAAAGTAGCTCGTCACGAGCGCAACACAGAGACAGAGTGATGACTTTGCTAGGGCTAGTTCAATCTTGGCCATCTTCGTGGTTGGAACGATTGCTAACCCGCGACGACCCAATAACATAGGTAAAAAAGGGTTTGTTCCAGGAGTAAGGAACTAAGGTATTCTTCTTGAGATGATAAGGAAGACATTGACACATAATTTGCAACATGACACAAGGAAAATGTCAATAACACGGACTGACAGTGTCCGGGATAGAGGAATGCGAGGTCGGTGACAAATTACTATGTAACAGATGCCCTACAAGGAAGAAGCTCAACTGAATTTCATGACATCAAGGAAAGAAGTTGATTAAGAAACTGAAGGACCCATGAAGAAGAAGTCGCTGATGAAAAAGGAGAGTCTCTTGTTAAGAGGGAGCTCTGACAGGTCCCTGATTAAGAGGGGGCTTGGATTGGGTCATCTCTTATTAAAAAGGAGTGACAATTGTGTTTTTCTATTTCACGTGTCATGCACTAGACCAAGACTAGCAACCGTAAGTCTTAGTGAAGGCTATGAAGAGAAATGTAGACAAATTATGGATGTACCTTCCCTAGTTGAGAGGGAGAGATAGAGGGAGAGATAGATACAACATTCTTATATTCATTTGGGAAGAAATAATGGAGGATTAGGTAATCATCTAGCATCTGATGTTATTTGAAGATGCGTAGGGCATCCAAAATAAGAGTAGGCAAGAGGACCTGTTGAAATTTCTAAGTCTAACTCGTTATAAGTTTTTCTACACTATCTGGTTTATTTCTCCTACTTGTTAGTTACTGAAAAAGTTATTTAGCCATATAAATACTGAAATAAACACAATGCAGTCTCAACCATCTACAGATCAACAACTGAAAGAAATAAACAAATATACAAGGGATACCATCATTTTTGGACAATCGTCCCCGGAAAAACCCAACTTGGGAAAACCGGTGCAACAATTTTGAGGGTTTTATTATTATGTAGCTTTTTTGAGTACAACTGGGTGCCAAACTGGCTCACCCTATAGAGAAATTAATCTAGCAGTAATACCTCTCTTCGGAAGCAAATATTTTGAAAGTCTGCTTAACAAAACCCTCTCCAGCGCTTCTCTGAGGCACTGTGTCAACCCTCCTGGCCTCTGTGTCAGGCTGAAACCCTCTACGTCAACCATCTGAGGTTCCGCATAGACTCTATGGTCCTCTGCGTCACTTCTGTAGCCTCTGCATCACTCACACAGGCCCTCTTGCCCTCTACGCAGTCACTACTATCCTCTGCATGGCTTCCTTTGGCTATGCGTTTGCCTCTCTACCTCTGTGTTGGTCTTTTGACACTATCTCTGCCTCTCTGCTATGCACGCACTACCCCTCACTGTAATTGATCACTGGTTCGATTTCTCTTAGCAAACCTCACTCTAGAAAATCGAACTGACTGATCACTCTGGTATCTCTCCAACTGACCGTCAAGCCTCCTCTTATCTTTTTCTGTTGAGTCTTCAACGGTCGAGATTACATATCTAATCAATGGCTAAGATTAGTTTTGGCTTGATCCATGTCATTTAGAACCTTCTAACCCAATTTTATATTAATACCCATTAATATTTTTACTTTCTTAAGTTTAGACTTTGGAACTCATTAAAAATATTAATTATTTTAATATTTCCTTCATCGTGTAGAATTTCCCCAAACCATTTTTGGGTCTTTTCATGAGCTTTAGCCTCTACACCAATTTTCATGGCTAGAGCACATCCGATGCAACCCCAAATCAACACTCCCTCTCAGCGAGGAATGTGCTCTAGTAATACACCACCACTAAGCATCACCCTGATCATCTGACACCGGTACCTGTGTTGATGCTTGTCCTTGCTACCCAACATCCTTTGTAATGTTGCATCCTGTACTGCTTCCCATGGCTCTACCATTTCCACTGCTACATCTGTATGGCAACTCCTCTGCATCTGTGTTGCTGCTGGTCCTTCCTCCCAACACTGCATCCGCATTGCAGTGCTCACTCATCATGCTACATCGTGCCACCCATAGCACTACCACTGCTACTACTACTGCTACACTGTAACTCAGTTACTGAGATGATGGTAACTGATCTACCCAACTATTGACATCCTTGTCAAGCTAGAAACCCTCCTGATATTGAAGCTCTCTTTGTTGTTATCATGTGCTGCCTCTACTGCCTCAACGTTGTTGCAACACCTCTGCGCCTCTCACATTGCTGCAAACACCTCTGTGCCTTCTTACACTACTGCAACCTCCTCTGTGCCTCTCGCACTGCTACAACCCTCTCTGCGCTGCTAGGGACTACTGCACTCTAGCACTCTCTACCAATCAATCCACATTCGCTTCTACCGACATCTGCCATCCTGCTACTGTCACTTTGGGGCTCCTGTAGCCGGATATGATCCAAGAGTTTGGGTACCTCAAGGATCCTGCCCCTCATCTCCTGTAGTCCTCCTGACTACAACTCGATGTATCCCCACCTATTCTCTAGAGGTACATGGGCACTCATGGCACAATCGTCATCATCCTCTACCTCCTTTTTCGCCTTATCTAGCGCTGCCTTGGAGTCAGACGCCTCTCCCTTATTCTTCTTCCTAGGACACTAGGTTACATAATGGCCCAACTCCCCATAGTTGAAACACTTAATATTGGAGGGGACCTTTTTCTTCCTCTTCCCTCATTGCCCCACAGATGCCAGAGATGCATCCTCTTCCTCCCCTTTCTTGACCCAAGCTCCTTTGCCACTACTACCCGCCTTGGTTAGGCGTCTGATCTCTTCTTGGCGAAGAGTTGCCCATATTTCTTCCCAATCTAGAAGATTTGATCTACCCAAAATGCTTTAGACAAATGTCTCCCATTCCTTGAAGACTGCGTTCAGGGCAGTCCTCACCATCAACTCCTGATCTGACATGGCCCCTATGGAAGTCAGTTGGTCCTGAATCTCCTACAACCTGTTGAGGAAGTGATCTACCTGCTCCCCCTTCTGCTTCTGACACAACCACCACTGATTCTCTAGTAGCATCTTCCTCTACACGGAAGTTCCCTGATACAATGTCGTCAAGGTGTCCCACATCTCCTTTGCTGTATTCAATATGCTGAACTACATGATCCTTAGCCCCATCAAGGATTATGAACTTTTCCTTGGCCATCACATCCTCATACCTTTTGTTATCAGCTGGGTCGACTGGGATAGCCATGGTTCTCAAGGCGAAGGCGTTGATGTGATATCTATCTAGAATAGACATGATCTTGGCCTTCCAGGTGACAAAGTTGGATTCTTCGTCCAGCCTGTTATGATCCCTCTATCCGTTCATGGCCATCTCTGCTCTTCTTTTCGACTCCCCTGAATCTCTACTTCCCTGTCAAAAGTTCTCTGCTAGACTCCCTCTAAGTCTCGATTTCCCTCCTGGAAATCCTTCTGCTAGTAGTCGAATCACACCTCTCTGATCTCCTTTGCTCCTGCAACACTGATATGGATTTCTTGGCTAGAAGTACGCCTAGGTAACAACTCCCTTCTACCTTGGTTTTGTCCCGTTAGGTACCATTTTGCCTCAACAACAACAACACCCCACCAACTTCACACTCCACAATCTTCCCATAGATTCCTATGCCCCAGCAACTGAAGGACTGAGCCTCTAGGCTTTGCGCAATCCTGACAATGGCTAAATTGCTCCACTAGCCAATTGTGTCACTCCTGCTTGGCTGAACAGGATCTTCTGCCTCTCTCTGCGTCTACGCTGACCCCTTCTCTGAATCGAAATGATGATGTAGGTCCTTTGTGTTAACCCTTCTCTGTTGCTTTCTGCTTAGGAACAACTTCTATCACTCAGGCCAACTGTTTCTGTTGCAAATTCTCTCACTCAACTGGTGCCTTCAGCGCTCCTGTGATCTGCAATCCTCTGATACCATGTTGAAAGTTCTAAGTCTAACCCGTTAGAATTTTTTCTGCACTATCTAGATTATTTCTACTACTTTTTAATTATTGAACAAGTTATTTAACCATATAAACACTGAAATAAACACAATGTAATCTCAACCATCTACAAATCAACAACTGAAAGAAATAGACAAACACACAAGGGACACCATTATTTTTTGGACAATAGCCCCCGGAAAAAATCCAACTTGGGAAAACCGACGTAGCAATTATGAGGGTTTTATTATTATGCAGCTTTTCTGAGTACAACTGGGTGCCAAACTGACTCACCCTACAAAGAAATTAATCTAGCAATAATACCTCTCTTTGGAAGCAAATATTCTGAAAGTCTTCTTCACGAAACCCTCTCCAGTGCTTCTCTGAGGCATTGCGTCAACCCTCCTAGCCTTTGTGTCAGCCTGAAACCATCTGCGTCAGCCCTCTGCGTCACTTCTGCAGCCTCTACGTCACTCACGCAGGCCCTTTGGCCCTCTGCACAGTCACTGCTAGCCTCTGCGTGGCTTCCTTTGGCTCTGCGTCTGCCTCTCTACCTCTGTGCTAGTCTTCCAGCACTATCTCTGCCTCTCTGCTATGCACTCACTGCCCCTCGCTACAACTGATCACTGTTTCGATTTTTCTTAGCAAACCCCACTCTAGAAAATCGAACTGACTGATCACTCTGTTATATCTCCAGCTCACCCTCTTGCCTCCTCTTATACTTTCTCTGTTGAGTCTTCAACAGCCGATATTACATCTTTAATCAATGGCTAACATTAGATTTGGCTTGATCCATGTCACTTAGAACCTTCTAACCTAGTTTTATATTAATACCCATTAATATTTTTTTTCCTGAGTTTAGACTTAGGAACTCATTAAAAATATTAATTATTTTAATATCTCCTTCATTGGGTAGAATTTCTCCAAACCATTTTTGGGTCTTGGAGATCTCATGTGCTTTAGCCTCTCCACCAATTTTCATGGCTAGAGCACATCCGTTGCTACCACAAATCAATATGATTGATATTTTTTTAGGATAAGAATAGTCCCAGAAGGTCATATTCAGTGGAAACCCGGGTGGGTATGTACCTTGAGAGACAATGATGAAGGTGTCTATAATCATTGGTCTTGCCAGCATTGTAGCTCATGGTCTTGTGGAGAGATGTGTCCTCATGTAATGTAGATTTCAGACCTGTACCCATCTGAGAGAATTTGAGGTCATGTACTTATCTGAAGTTCCAGACATGTCCAAAAATTATATGCATGTAATGCTGATCTTACATGCATATTTATAGTGGTTAGCCTTGTATATAAGACAACATGAGTGAGGGAACCATTTTGTCTTTTATTTGAGCTGACATGACTTCTATTTACATTGTTTTGTAGCCCAACATAACGAAGAGGATTGTGCTTGTCATTTGGAGGGCTTCTTGACATTTTGACTTCTTTACAAGTGTAACAGTACTTCATATACATGACTCTAAATCATACATTTATGACAAACCCCTAAAGACATCAAGAAGAAGTCTTTGACATATAATAAAAAATCCTTGCTTATGAAACCCGTGATGCAAGTTTTACAAATGTTTGTTCTCTTTATTACATCATTTACATCAGTGATAATTACATGTCATTATGGAGACCGAACATAGTTACACTTTCTTCAACACTCCCTCTTGACTAAGGAGGTATTCATAATGGTACTTGGTCACTCTCAATCTAAAGAATTTCTCATAAGAAGAATCATATTAATAATCCCATTCTACACCAGATAGAAGGTGGAGGACAATGATGAAGGTGAGAGACAATGATTATAGACACCTACTGGTGAGACCAATGGATAGAAGGCAAAGGAAAAAAATTCTCACCTCATTCAATAGAAGGTTTTGTGGTCCAAAGTCCTCCCAAAATGGGGAGGTGTGATCTAGATTGGATAGTTATATTGTTTGTCATCCATCTCGATGCTTCAAGAGTGGAAAAAGTGGATGAATCAACTCTCAAGACCATTTTTACCGATGGGACCAATTTGGAAAATTGGGGTTTAAAAACTTTCGAGAGCATTTGAGACATCAAACGACGTTTTTGGAGGGTAAAACTTTGCTTCTTAGTGTAATACCTTTTCTCCTATTCTACACAGAAAGACCTTTCTAACATAGTAAGAATTGTAACAAGTTATGCCACTCAGAAGTTGACCTTAGTATTTTCAATACCATAATTCAAGAGGATGCCACGTCAACCCCCATTTTTCATGGAAAATGGGCTAACCACGTGATTATGATGAATAAGACTCTAAAAGAGTCTATATTGTAACTTTGGTTAATAGTTGAGATAGCCAAACTTAACCACTAGTAGGCTATCACGCTGTGTTATAACCAGGCCATTGGGAGAAAAAGGGATTTCATTCTTTCAAGTGCATTTGTTCTATCACTGAGCAAAAATAGATGAGAGGGATGGGAGATAGAGCACACAGAGAGGAATTATGCACTTTAGTATCCCACAGGCCACATGCCATACTTATTTATACTTGCAGACATTTTCTATTCAGAGAAAGAGAACATAGTGACCTCACATTCAAGTTGGATTTTTCTCCCAAAAGGGTTTCCCAAGTCACATCTTGTGTCAAATGTGTGTGTGAGCCTTTATTTCGTTGTTCACTATTTTCTAATAATTTTTAATTCACATGCATACACTATTAACAATACTTTACAGATCTAGAAACCTAAAAATAAATAAAACTGTAATAGTGTAGAACTTAAGATTTTAAATATAATTTTATCATATCTATTGTAATGAACTATTCAATAGAATATCCACAATAGTTTATGGATCACTATGGGCCTTAGAAATAATTGTTCTCATTGAATAACCATTTATTCCGAGTGTGGAAATGGTTTTCATTATGTAGAGTGTAGAGGTGGCTTCACATTCTGCGCCACCTCTGCACACAATGTTCACATGTGCTTACAAAATACCCAGTATAATATTCCATTTATTTGTTAGGGGAAAAAGTGTTAAGCAAAAATCACTGGACATATTGTCACGTTGGTGTGGAGCTAGCACTCGATCATAAGTTTCACACACAATTATTCAAGGGAGAAACTCATAACTCATCTGCATTCATGAAATGTCGACGTATTTGTAGGTTTTGACTGCTGCAATCACCACCATGATCATCTCCAAAAGCATAAGCATGACAACAAATTACATTATGAGGGAAATTTAGAATCCACCCCTTCGCCTATCACTGATTAAATTCCAGCTTGCTTGTCACATCATAAAGTCAATATGGCTAACTAGACTTTGTTTTATATCTGCTCACCAAAGAAATTTGCAATTTCTTGACACGAACTGCTCTGTTTGCTTCCCTTATCTATCGCCGATTAAATTGGACTGTTTCGTTGATAGCTTTGTGGGGGCAATCATGAAATTCAAGTGACAACGATAGTTACAAATGAAGCTTTTTGTGAGATGAAAGGACTTGTGCTTTCCTACATAATGAGTGTGGGTAACATACAATAAGGTAGACGCAATCAATGGAGCATCGTGTTAATTGTTGTTTCCTTCACATCACAATTTACCTACCACAAAATTCGGTTAAGTTAATGGACACGTTTAGCGACCTCCATTTTCACAAACTCTTTGACTCATTCAACGTAATTTTACTAGAGATCCAACCTTTTGCTAAAATAGTTCGGATTAACATTAATTATTTAAGTTCAGTATTCATCCATTTAAATGTTCTTTGGTTCATAGGGTATGATGAGACTTAACTATCTCTAATGTACATACACAGAAGTTTTGGGTGTGATGAAACAATAAACAAATTTCTATGCTAAGTGGCATGGACATTAATGGGAGTGAGGCCATGAGGTAGGAGACCGATGCACAGTGTAATAATTATGTGTTATAAATTAAGATGCATCTAATCTGGTTGTTGATGCTCTCAAAATTTCGCATGTTAGTATGTTCCAATTTCTACTTAGTTTTTTTCATTATTGTTGGGACAATGATTTTCCTATGTTAGTATAGATCCATTTTTAATTTAAGAATTTAAATAGGGGAATATCAAAATAAATGGAGATGCAAGTAGTCCCAAGAGTTAATTTAACTGGTCAAATCAGTGCCTCGCCAATTGGGAGGTCACAGGGAACCACCCGAAAAAAAATAAAAAATAAAAAAATGAGATGCAAGTTTATATTGATAATATAAATTAATATGTGTCTATAAATTGAGATTTAAGTTTATGAATGTTGACAATGTTAGATCTAAGACTTTTGTGATCAGTTTTTTGGATTAATCACATTGTTGCTCTAAGGATGAACCATATTAGTTGGTTTGAAACATCGACCAAATCCTAACAATGTGATTAATCCGAAAGACTAATATCTCCAATATTAACAATATTAAAAATTAAGATACTACTTAGCATAGACATTAATGACAATAAAGCCATGAAGTGAGAGACCAATGCATAGTGTGATAATTCTCCATTAACATCTGCTCTGCTCTGGTTGTTGTTGCTTTCAGGGTTTCAGTATAATTCTAGTTTTGAATTAGTTTTACTCTAAGGATTTTTCATCACCAGTGGGACCACGCTTTTTCTTGTTAATATAGATATAGTTTTAACTTTAGAATTTAAACATGGAAACATCAAAATAAATTGAGATGCAAGTTTATGAATGTTGACGATATTAGAAATTAAGATGCATACATAAATTGAGATGCAAGTTTATGAATGTTGCCAATATTAGAAATTAAGATGCGTAGGCTTTCACCTTACTTATTACTACTTCTAAGTTGAGCATTTTTTTGTTGGGTGAAGTTTTTGTAGCTCTATTAAGGATTTTTCATCACCATTGGGACCACACTTTTTCTTGTTAATATAGATATAGTTTTAACTTTAGAATTTAAACATGGAAACATCAAAATAAATTGAGATGCAAGTTTATGAATGTTGACGATATTAGAAATTAAGATGCATACATAAATTGAAATGCAAGTTTATGAATGTTGCCAATATTAAAAATTAAGATGCGTAGGCTTTCACCTTACTTATTACTACTTCTAAGTTGAGATTTTTTTGTTGGGTGAAGTTTTTGTAGCTCTATTGTATGATGCAATGCGGAGTGGGGAGGTACAGAGAAAGCTTCCTTCCTCAAATACAAGTTTTCATTATAAACTCCGCACAATGAAACTCCACTATTGAATGACAGAAAGACATTGACCTAAGTAAACATTAAATTCACTTTAAAACGGTTATATGAGATTCAACTATATAAATAAATTCAACCGGCAATCAAAGTATTAGGTGTGATGAAACCATAATTTTTTTTTTTTTAATCCTAAGTGGCATGTATTTTAATGGTAGCGAGGTCATGAAGTAGGAGACCAATGCACAATGTGATAATTCTTCATTAGAAATTAAGATGCATCTGTTTTAGTTGTTGCTGCTCTGAGCATTTCCCATGTTAGTATAGTTCTGGTTTTAACTTTGATTGCTCCTCAGGATTTTTTTATCATGGTCGGGAATCGGGATCACAGTTTTTCGAGATTAACATATATTCAGTTTTTAACTTCAGAATTTAATTCCTGTCGAATAACTTTGTTTCATCACTTTAATTGCCTGCTAAATTTAAAAAAAAATTCATTGCATATTTAGGATAACTTGCTTCCGATCGCATATTTAGGATAAATGGCTTCTCATTTCATTTTTAGGATAACTTGATTCCCACGTTTTTCATAACTATTCATCGTATTTTCTCTATTTTCTCTAGGTCCTATCAAGCGTAATTTCATTAATTGCATGCTTTTTAACTGCAGGAATTTTTTTTCATAAATTAAGAGCTTCGTTCATTGCAACTTGATGATGGGGCATTCTGAATAGGTCCTCAAATTGTTTCTATTGGTTTTAATAAATGACTAGCTTTGTAACTGTACAATAAAGGGGACATGACTTAGCATGTGAGCCCTTCTTGCACCCGAGAAGACGACAACACAAGATTTGTGGGATAGGATTTAGCATGTTAATTTGTTGAAGAATCATTATCTTTGACCCATCACACATTCACTGACCAATCCATACCTTGTTATATACAATAAAGCCACTTAAATAGAAATGTCAACGATGGTTGAGATGGACTCAATGGGGCCATTATGGCCCTGCAACAATCCCAACCATGAATGGAAACCACTAATATGGTCACGTCTCCATATCTTTTATCATCTTATTAGCCAACCCGCGGATAAGGATATTCTTAACGGTGGCCAGACATAGCACTGCAAACGTGTGGCCTCTTAGAATCCAGGAATGTTGCAACATCGAATTCATGTAGTTGGGATTTTTGTCATTCCTAAACATTAACAACCCTGTCGACTGACACTGAGTACACTCTATCCGTCTGTGCTACTCATAAGCAATTGGTCGTAGAACGACTAATACAGAGAGATTACTAATACTCTGAAGTCATCCTAATAAATGCCAACTATTTGTTATTAAAGATTGAGATAACATGTCAGTAATGAAGGGATTGGCATTGGTTTCCATTTGATGTGAAACAAGAATTTATTAAAATTTTAAAATATATATTATATGGAGTGCGGAGGTGCAGAAGAAGAAAGCTTGACTCGATATAGTCCACACTTTTTAACAAACACCCTTGCACACCTTTTCTCTGCGCAACTAAATAGTTGCAATTTGATATTAAATTAATATATAAAAACTTTCTATGCATATTTTTTCAGCACCCCCACTTCCTTGCTTACCTAGGGGCTTGGAACCCTGTCAAGTATCATTCGGCGGAGTAGTAGTAATGTCAAACATGTTAAAACACTCATCGATGGAATGACCATTCAATATATTATATATATATATATATATATATTATTTTCAAAATGATTTTTCAAGAATGGACAAATATCCAAAATAAATTGCCCTCCACTAGGGGAATTATATCACATCAAGGTTCGCTTAGAAAATGAAAAATTAGAAATAATATTTCCATAAATTAGAAAACTATTTTTGAATTCACAAAAATAGCATTTTCCCGAAACTTTGATTAAAATTGCTAAAAAATCCTCAAACTAATCAAAAGTCAATGAAATTTGACCGCTGGGGAGTGTTATAGTCCCAGGGGAGACAGGGACTAATAATATAATTTTTTGTCCCACCTTTTCTAGAGCAACACAATAACATTCTATCCTTTCTACAAATGCGAATCCAATGATTAAGTAGATGGAGCTTCCAATTCCCCACACATCCAAGTAATAAATAGATGCAAAAGAACTTCAAACTTACAACTACTTACCATGTCTCATTCTCAAACACAACTTCATATCCCATCCACCATTTGCAACATTGCTCATTAGGGAATTCTATACATGTAGATTAAAAATCCATGGCCATTCAGGAGGGGATATATAATGGTTAACTCATTGGGGTAGGTATCATACACGTTGTAGTGTTGCATAGAACTTCTACAAAATCCATGGCCATTGAGGAGGGGATATATAATGGTTAACTCATTGGGGTAGGTGTCATACAAGTTGTAGTGTTGCATTGAAATTCTACAATGTTGTTGAGAATCTTGCAATGCTATAGAGAGTATATGTAGCACTATTGAGAAATTTTGTAGTGTAATAGAGAGCTTCTATAACACCATTGAGAAAAATTGTAGTGTTGTGATGGGAGTATCTCAATAATATTGTAGAGAATATTGCAACACTGTTCAAGGGAATATTTCAATATTACTACAAAGATTTTTTGTAAGTTGAATGTTTCATTGATAATTGAAAAAATTACATAATTCCCATGTTATTATCTATTTATGGCCTAACACTAGGAAACTAGAACAAAGACAAAAAAGTATATATTGTTGTGTCCCAAAAACATATAGGGAAAACCATGACTAGACTAGTGAATAGAAATGATATCTATTGCCCTAGTGAGGACGAAAATAATAATTAAATATAGTGAAAATACTAGTCCCATAAGGATGCAGACCCAAGGAGGTCTAATTGATACCAAAAAAAAAAAAACAAATATTTCTCCAAAGATAAGGGGGTCACTGCCCATGAACACTAACATAACATTTCAGAAATTAAACATCAGAAATATAATGAAAAACCTATGCATTGAGATGGCAAAGAGGTGTCCATGTTGATAGGACGCTCTTCAACCTTGCATGATAGAGGGATAGGAGAAATTGGAGGCGAGCCCATCTAGAGCCTACCCAAACGAACTTCCACATCTAGAAGTAATTTCTTTAGCTCATCCAACTTGTGCATCAGGTTGTCTTGAGTTTTGCACCTATTCATTGATACTTTGCTAAGAAGCAGTTTCACATGCCAATAGAGATCCATAGTGTTGAGATAATGATTTTGATGTTTGTATAATTTGCCAATACCCAAAATCCATAGAGTGACCCCTTCCATTACCTCCAAATAAAAAATCTCTTGCCTCTCCTGATGAATTTCTTCTTCCACATCCTAAATTTTTGATTAGACCTCTAGCAGTGTGTGATCTTGGTAATTTTAGACCGAGGAATTTGCTCAAAAACGTGCCCTTGATCTACCCATATTGTCACAACCTCCACCTCATCTCCAACTACAGGCTTGTTTTTGAGTCATGATTGCTAGAGGAAATATCTTATAGGCCAGACTAAGAAGGTTTTGGATGGGGGAGTGGAGAAGCCTTGGATTGAGGAAGACAAAGAAGTTTTCTTGCTAGAAAAGTGGTGAAGTTGAGGTAGTATGACTTAATGCTTCTTTGTTGAAAAAGGATAATGATGGCGAAAGGAAAGCCAATGGAGGGAGAGAATTCCACAATGCATAAGGCAAAGTGCCCCAACCTAAGGTCATAACAAGCACAAGAAATAACATAAGGATACAAGAAAGGAGCAACAAAAAAGCTAGGAGATCACTCGAGAAGAATATCATGACAACGAAGGATCTAGATTTGTCAACCTAAGAGAGAGTTAATGCTCTCATAGTGCGCCCTACTATCCTGCTTTGTAGGCAAGGCACATTAAAACTTGATGCAAGCAGTGGCAAGCTGGGGGTTGGGGTGGGGTGGAAAGAGGCCCATCATTTCATACCATGTAGACATTTAACATGGAAATGACATCGTCGTGGGGGTGCATTATTGCAGAGAATATTGCAAAATCATTGAAGATAATATATCAACATTTTGAAGGGAATATTTCATCATTATTGTAGGGAATATTTGAGCAATAATATAAGGAATATTTCAACAACAATGTAGGGGAATATTTTAACAATTGTGCAATAAATATTACAACAATTTTGTAGGCAATATATTTTTTTAACAAAACAATTACTTTTCTAGTATAAAGACTAGATTGCATGGCCATAACCATTTACATCTGATTTTAAAAAACTTGCTTCTATGATCTTTACTACCTCCATATTCTAGTAGATCTAGAGTAGTGTATTTTTTCCTCATAGACCCTTTGCACTAGAATTCTACATTGAAACCTTCCATATATCCTAAAAAATTGAGCCAAAAGCAATAGACACTTAAAATACATATAATAAAGGAAAATCAACATGATTTGAGGGCCTGACTTCATTAGTTTCAGTCCAGAAGAAAACTTTTCCTTTACACACTCCTGCATCCACTGTGCCATCACCATAATGCTCATGATCCTTGTTGTCGATTTCTAATTTTCCAAATAGAAGTTCTTGGACCTCTGTGAAAAGGACGCAACTATAGAGCTATGTATTGTTGGACATTATTTATGAATCCAACTTTATGAGTTTCCTTTCCACCTTCACCTCAAGACTCTCAAAATTTTCCTCTGTCAGAGCATCCTCGCTCTCCAATAAGTCTATCCTACAAGACAGAAGGTCGATTCTACCCATCAACAATTTGAATAAGAACTCCACTGATTTCTTCCACTGCACTTAATCGGGCTCTAGGGGCTAGTCCCCTTCCGATGCCATCATCAAACAATTTGAAAGCAGGAAAATGCGTGAACAACACCAAGATAAATGGAAAATTGATGACCAAAGAGTCAACGGAGCCAACCTTAATAGATCCTCTCCATCCATTCTCCCATAATTGCGCTCCTCAGTCACCAATAAAAACCAAATCTCCTGTGATCTCCAAATCTATTACATACTTTTCCTTCTCGAGGAGGAAGACCATCATTCCTTTACGAGAAGTTATGAAATCTTGTGGGAGGAAATTCCATCATCCCTGCTCCATTAATATTCCCAGTTGGGATCCCACAATACCAATGATCTGTGCCATCCAACTGTCCACCGTCCCGACCTTAACAAGCTTGGGAGAGAGTGATGTGCACCCTGTTATAACTCCATAAAATCCCTTCAGACTGAGAAAAGGGCTACAAAGGTAACCACAAACTTATTTGGGCTAGAAACTAGTCTTTTCTAGCTGGAGGGGGCTCCCTCACTTGAAAAAACTAAAGATTGGAGACTCTAAAGCACACAATTTTACAGAGACCAAATCTGAAAATGATTTTAAAAGTTTATTTGAACTTGGGTGAAAGGTTCTTGAATATGGATGCATGTGATCTCTAAAGTTAATAACTCATCATAACCAACCAATAAATATAGAGGCTTGTCTAGCACTTTTTTCGAATACGAAACAATTGTAGTATTCATTCACATGTGACAAAAAAGATCGAATTTCTGTTACTGCATCTCAAATGACTGAGTATTAAGAATAAATATAGAATAAAGGCATACCACATTTAATTTGCATTTGAAACATTAGTTATAGATACCTTTAAGAAGAACTGAGGAAAAGTATATAAGGCGACAAAAAAACTAAAGAGGAACAAATTCGAAAAGATATACTAGAAGAATCTATGAGTAATCACTAGCCAAAGTTTGGATGAAGCAATTTATTACCAAAAAGATAAATCACAACACACACAAATATAATTAAAATCAGTTCACCGCACCATCCAACCCTTTCTAGCTTGTATCATTTGGCATTAAATAGCCTTACACCCTCAAAATCCCATGACCAGATATAATGAATCTCTTATCCATGAGGTGGGTCGAATTGATTACAAAAGTATTAACTTCTTAAAAATATCTTCAGTTTTTTCTGTAGTAGAAAAGAAAAAAACTAACTTAGCTCTTATCATGCTATCCTATGTAGACACCATCCTAATTTATGAGAATCTTGTCCTTAAGTATTGGGGGTTTTCGCAGTGCATTATATTGGATACCATTTTGGGATTCAACTGCGTTAAGTCAATCATTCATCTATGACCTTTTCCATGAGAGGTAGCCGTGCATTATATTAGATACCATTTTGGGATTCAGCTGCGTTAAGTCAATCATTCATCTATGACCATTTCCATGAGAGGTAGTTGTAACTGACTTATTTCTCATGATTTTTGAATAGTCCACTTAGAACTCATTGCATCGAGTGATGCTCACAAGGGTGAAGAAGTGGGATTGAAACTAGTGAAATGAATCACATAGCATCAATCATCACTTCCGGGGCTTGCACCCGGTAACCAGGACTTCCTAGGAGGTCACCCATCCCAGATCACCTCTAGCTCAAGCGCACTTAATTGTGGAGTTTTTCCCACAATCAAACCCACTTAGCTTGCTACCCCATTTGGAAAACCTTAGCAAGTATTGTGCCTCATGAACCATTCAAGTAGAGTTCCCTTCACTCTTTTTGAATTAATTATTGGGGGTTTTCGCAGTGCATTATATTGGATACCATTTTGGGATTCAACTGCATTAAGTAAGTCATTCATCTATGACCATTTCCATGGGAGGTAGTCGTAACTGACTAATTTCTCATGATTTTTGAATAGTCCACTTAACACTCATTGCATTAGGTGATGCTCAAAGGGGTGAAAAAGTGGGATTGAAACTAGTGAAATGAATCACATAGCGTCAATCATCACTTCCGGGGCTTGCACCCGGTAACCAAGACTTCCTAGGAGGTCACCCATCCTAGATCGCCTCTGGCTCAAGCGCGCTTAACTGTGGAGTTTTCCCCATAATCAAGCCCACTTAGCTTTCTACCCCATTTGCAAAACCTTAGCAAGTATTGTGCCTCATGAACCATTCAAGTAGAGTTCCCTTCATGCTTTTTGAATTAAGTATTGGGGGTTTTCTTCACCGCTGTGAGCATCACCCGATGCAATGAGTGCTAAGTGGATTATTCAAAAATCATGAGAAATTAGTCAGTTACGACTACCTCTCATGGAAATGGTCATAGATGAATGACTTAATTAACTCAGTTGAATCCCAAAATGGCATCCAATCTTGTCCTTGTCATAATACCATGCCTTTATAAATAAAAAGTAAGAAACAATAGACTGCTTCCAAATATGTATTGCACAACAACTTTGCAATATGCCATGTTGGCATGATCTTCCATCTGGCTAATGATTAGGTAGTGAATAGGTTTGTGACACAACAGAACACTCTACCACTCCTCCCTTAACACATGGAAGTTTCAATAATCCATGAATTTCCACAATCTCAAACCAAATTCTGCCAACAAAAGATGAGAAAATAGGCCTTGAAGAAACACTTGTAGCTCCCCTACGATAGAACCTATGTACAAACTGAAGGATTTTATTGTATATAAACTTTTCCTGGAGATAAAACTCTCTCATTTTCTTCACATTCTGCTGTAGGTACTCAGAAATGCCTCTGCAAAACAATGGCTAAAACAATTTATTTGACAATCCGAAAAATATGCTTTGAAGATGCATTCAAATATCCCGATTTCTGACACCTATGAAAAAATGAAAGAGGTTATTGTTATGTGTCCTATCCTTGAGAAAAACCTCTTTCTATTTCCCAAATGTCTCCTCCATATGGTCAGAAACAATGTTTCAAAATGATGACTAAAACAAAGTATTTTGTGTAGCGACTGCATAACAGATTTTCAAAGGGCCATATCTCCCAAAAACTAATACTTGTTTAAAAACTGAAGGAGTTTATTGTATATTGTAATTTTTTGAAGATAAATCTCTCTCATTTTCTCTAAATTATTCTCTAGCCTCCCATAAAATTCTCTGCAAAATCATGACTAAAACAAAGTATTTGTGCAGTCCGAAAAATGGGCTTTGAAAATGCAATAAAATCTCTTGATCCGTGACACCTGTGTATAATATTGAAGAGGTTATTGTTCTCTTCCCTGTCACTGAGAAAAACCTCTTTCATTTTTCAAACAATCTCCTTCATGTGGACAGAAAGCATTATGCAAAATGGTGACTAAAACAATGTGTTTTTGTGAAGTCCGAAAAATAAGATTTGAAGATGCATTCCAATCTCTTGATTAGTGACACCTGTGTATAATATGGAAGAGGTTATTATTATTTGGTCTATTCTTGAGAAAAACCTCTTTCCATTTGTCTAAATGCAGCTCCATTTTGTCATAAACCATTATGCAAAATGGTAACGAAAACAATCAATTTCAAAGGAAATTGCATTGCAGAGTGTAGAAAACCTCCATGCTTGGCATGCGTGTAGGGAGTATGGAAAATGATTAGGGTGCATGAGATAGGTGAATGATGTTAATTTATCATGGAAATGATGCTAAAAGAATTTATGCCTAGGGTAAAAGGGGACTTAAGCTTAGGATAAAAGGGAATTTAGGCCTAAAATAGGAATATGGGATGGGAAAAATGTTTGAAATGGGGGATAATTCGAATGACTGAGGGAATAAGGAAAAAAATTATGTAGCATTAGAATAAAATAGAAAATGGGGATAAAGAGGGAAAAATTATAAGGGCTATGAATAATGTATGATGAAGAAGAAACTGTAATGTTTGCAACCATATTTGCTTTGTCATCATTATTTTTATTTATTGTAAACCCATTGTTTAATTGAACAAATTTAACAAAATCCCAAGATTTCCGACTAAAAAACATAATGACATATTTCTAATGTAGACACCCCTTCCCAATAGTGATGGAGACCTTGATGACCAAAGAAAAAACCACTTTCATAATGACTTCTCATGTAGTGGTTAGTCAAACTCATAACAATGAAAAAGTTGGTGAGTTTGACCCTTCGTATGACAACAAAACTCATGAATTTTTTAATACCTTCGACCAATAAACTAACATACTCTAACATTGGCTCCATTGTGGATGGCAAAGTCCTTGTGAGGTGTCAATAACACTGCAGACCAGAAGCCTATCCATTGGGCAATAGAGTCAACTGATAAATTGAAAATATAATTTACAGACTGAAAAATGACTACTAACTGACTGAACCTAATTAACCGACTTAATTATTTATGAAAGAAAATCACTTGAATCTCAGGGCCTTCTCCTCGTGCTTCAAATTCCAATGATAACTGCCCACACTTGCAAACCTAAACAATAATACCAAACTACTAAGAGAAATTGATGGAAGCTAGCACATTGTTGAAAACGATGTTCAAACCATTGAGCTTATTCATATTGCTATCTACACTAATTGCTGAATAACCTGCTCACTCAAGAAATACATAATTTCCAATGAATCCAAGCAAAGAGAATACCATTTATAGAAATTCTACTCACATGTTCCTTGAGCATGCATAACAAATAAGAGAATGGCAACTCAAATTTCCACTGAAAATAGTTTCATGATCCATAAATTCCATAGTGTTCTTCTACTCTAATGACTGTAAAATACTAGTCACAGGATCTTGAAAAACATGGAAGATTCCCTTAAGATGTCCTTCTTGTTGACTTGGAGAAAAAAAAATATATCCTTCCCTTGAAGATTCCAATTGAACAATAAAAGAATCTATAAAGGCAAGATCAGTTACCTTTACTTGATGATCGGAAAGAGGACAAAAGAATACTTTCAGAAACTTAGGACTATCTTCAAAAGGAATGGGAGCAATCTATTCATCAGTCTTGCTATGTACGTCAGAGAAAGGAAAGGTTTGTTCTTGAAAATCTTCTATTGAGGCAGCCACATCAACAATAATGTCCATATCCACAGGGTCTTCAATAACCTTCTTTTCATGATTTTCTTCATTGGTTGTAAGTTGAGACAAGGAATGACATGAAGAATAAATTTCTTCCTTCACCTAAACATTATAGCAACTATCCTCTACCATTCTTCCTGCTATTGGAAATGATTCTCTTACTCTTGATCATAAGAAGGCAAATAAGGCTGTTGTAAATTATCATCAAATTCAGAGGATGGAACATGACTGTCATAATTAAAATATTGCTAGGTTTCATTTTCATCCAAGAGAGAGGCTACCATTTCTTATCGGTGATGAAAGAGATTGTCATGAAGGGCCTCTAAAATTTCCTCATCCATTAACTCATCATCTTCATAACAACTCTCCAAATATTCAATGAAACTCACAAAATGTTCACAACATATTTGAATCAACAATAAAGATGGATAAGATTATTTAAAAATTTCAAAGAATACTGCATGAAAATCCTCTAAAGAACATAACTAGCTGCTGGTAATTGTTCATGTCGTGACCTTGTCTTTCCTTCCAGAGTAGCCATGAACATCTTCATGAGATAATATTCAGGAAATTGAACCCTCAGCTTGTGTACATGCATGTGAAATTTAACTAGATGCAGAGCATCATCATATCCATCTTCATCTTTGAATCTTGGTAGATAACTTGACCAATCGACACAAGGCATCGGCTTTGGAAAGCCAGGAATATGGGATTTATCCATAGGAGCATATCTGACATTTGTTCCTGCAATTGAGCCCATCTTGATTCTTGGATCCTGCTACTAGTGGAGTCTTCAGATAATATTTAATCTTGAAGTGGAGTCGCCAGGTGAATGGGTCAACCTTTTTATGTCTCCTAATGTTGTCCACCATCATTAATTAGATCTAAACTATGATGATCTTTCTCGGGGAATATGAAATCGTTCACTCCTCGGCAACGACACCACTATGTTATCACTCTGTAAAATCCCTTCAAGCTGAGAAAAGGGCTACAAAGGTAGCCACAAACTACTTTGGGCTAGAAACTAGTCTTTTCTAGCAGGAGGGGGCTCCCTCACTTAAAAAACCTAAATATTGGAGACTCTAAAGCACACAATTTTACAGAGACTAGATCTGAAAAGGATTTTAAAAGTTTATTTGAACTTGGTGAAAGGTTCTGGAATATGGGTGCATGTGATCATGAAAGTTAATGGCTCATCATAACCAACCAATAACAAACACAAAGGCTTGTCTAGCACATTTTTTGAACAGGAAACAATTGTAGTACAATGGGAAATAAACATAGAACAACACTCATCCACATGTGACAAAACAAATCGAATTTTTGTTACTGCATCTCAAATAATTGAGTATTAAGAAGAAATATAGAAGATAAAGGCATGACACATTTCATTTGCGTTTGAAACATTTAGTTACAGCTAAACTAGAGCACATATAATGAATTCTAGCAAGGTTGTTACAATTATACCTTTAAGAAGAACTGAGGAAAAGTATATAAGGTGACAAGTACACTGAAGAGGAACAAATTCTAAAAGATATACTGCAAGAATCCCTAAATAATCACTAGCCAAACTCTGGATGAAGCATTTTATTATTGAAAAGATAAATCACAACACATACAAATATATTTAAAATCAGTTCACCGCACCATCCAACCCTTTCTAGCTTGTATCATTTGGAATTAAATAGCCTTACATCCTCAAAATCCCATGACTAGATACAATGAATCTCTGATCCATGAGGTGGGTCGAATTGATTACAAAAGTTGTAACTTCTTAAAAATATCTTCAGGTTTTTCTTTAGTACAAAAAATAAATTTAACTTAGCTCTTATCATGCTATCACATCTGGACACCATCCTAATTTATGAGAATCTTATCCTTGTCATAATACCATGCCTTTAGAAGTAAAAACTAAGAAACGACAGACTGCTTCCAAATATGTATTGCACAACAACTTTATAGTATGCCATGTTGGCATGATCTTCCATTTGGCTGATGATTAGGTGGTGAATAGGCTTGTGACACAGAAAAAAAACTCTACCACTCCTCCCTTGATACATGGTAGCTTCAATAATTCATGAATTTCCACAATCTCAAACCGAATTCATTTTTTTTTTAAATTCTACCAACAAAAGCTGCAAAAATAGACCTTGAAGAAACACTTGTAGCTCCCAAATGGTAGAACCTGTGTAAAAACTGAAGGATATTATTGTATATAAACTTGTACTAGAGATAAAATTGTTTCATTTTCTTCAAACTCTGTCCTAGGTACTCAAAAAAGCCTCTACAAAACAATGACTAAAACAGGCAATTTGCACAGTCCGAAAAGTATGCTTTGAAGATGCATTTGAATATCTCGATCTATGACACCTATGAAAAAATGGAAGAGTTTATTGTTATGTGTCCCATCCTTGAGAAAAACCTCTTTCCATTTCCCAAAATTATCCTCCGTGTGGTCAGAAACAACGTTTCAAAATGATGACTAAAACAGAGTATTTTGCACAACGACTACACAGTGCTTACGCAATGGATTTTCAAAGGGAAATATCTCCCAAAACGTAATACCTGTGTAAAAATGGAAAGAGGTTATTGTATAAGCCCCTCTCAGTTTCTTTGAATTATTCTCCAGCTTCCCATAGAACGCTATGCAAAAACATGACTAAAACATAGTATTTGTGCAGTTCGAAAAATGGGCTTTGAAAATGCAATCAAATATATCGATCTGTGACACCTATGTAAAATATGGAAGTGGTTAAGATGGTCTGAGGGAATGGCGACTTAGGGTTTCTGCAGAACCTGCAACGACAGACCTGAGCAGACTTCTGCAATACTGACATACCACCAACAATACGAAAGGCAGCACACAACAAGAAGCAGCGTGAGCAACATGAATACCCACCAGGGGGGCAAAAGATTCTCCTCAGAGGCGTGAGGAAGGAACTAGTTTAGCTGATCAAAATGGAGACAGAGAGAAGATAGATTCACAAGATGCCAAGGCAAACGACAGGGAGAACCCCCAGGTCACCTCAAACACCTGTAGACCGGTTACTGCTGAATGCCCGAAAATAGAGCTCCCAAGTCATCGGATCAATGCTCAGATTTAGTACATGAGAGATCATGCATTGATAGGCAAATTCATAGGTATGTGGCCAACAAAGAAAGTGCTACATGGCTGGATAGCAGCGAAGTGGATGTCGAAAGGACACATAACACTGCAGCTAGGACCTAAAGGGTTCTTCACGGCCATCTTTAACTGCTTGGAGGACCGAAACAGAGTACTAGATGGCGGCCCCTATTTTTTCAACGCAGCTGGCCTATAATTGAGGGGATGGGTGGAGCGCTTCGATCCAGACGAAGAAGATCTCAGCTGGGCGCCAGTCTGGATCTGTCTCTACTCACTCCCAGTGGAATATTGGGACGAAGAGACATTACAAACAATAGGAAATGGTCTCGATGAATTTTTCAAAATGGCAGAGGAAACAAAACTCCGAAGATATACCTCCTTTGCCCGCATTTGCATTTATATGCACCTTAGCAAGGCACTTCCAGATGCAGTAAGTATTTTTCATGACGATGTTGAATGGATTTAGTTAATTGATTATGAACATGTGCTGTTCAGATGCAGGAGATGCCATGCACTGGGTCACCTGTTTCAGAACTGTCCTCTAAACCAGAAACCCTCGAATACCACTGCCTCTGAGGAGCCGGATCTGACTGGCTTCACTAAAGTTGCCAATCGTAGGAAAAATCACAAGAAACCTGCTACAATCCCTAAGAAGCCTCAAGCTAGTTCATCAAAACCCTCTACGAGCAACAGTTTTGAAGTGCTAGCCCGACAAGAAGTACACAACCCTGAGTCCCTTGTCCCATCTGAGAAGGATCCCATGATGAAAAAACAACCTGCACATTCGGATCCCAAAAAAATCCCAAAAGAACCATTACCCACAGATCCTTCCTCCACGGCTATGCGCACAGTCCCAACCTGGTACTCGCAAGGAATGGAGGTAGACAACTTGCAACCTAACCTTTCCAAGGCAACAGAAACAACAAAAGACATAAGTGACACACAACATATGGAAGAAGAACCAGAAAGCATAGACATTGGGGATTTGAACATTCTTGGCCTAGAGCAGGCATGCAAAACAAAAAATTATGATAAAATCCCAGAGAGACAGTTGGAGAATCTGGAAGTAATCCTCTCCAGAGCTCAAAGGCAAAAATCCCTAGGTATTCAAACTGGAGGTCTTTGGGATGGGAAAAGCATAATCAAAGATAGCAAAAAGAGAGGGAGGAAAACAGATCTTCAACGCACCATCCACATTGGGGAAATGCTAGTGGAGTCAGGCAGGTACTCCAAGCTCACAAAGTATTACAACTCTCTCTCCAACCTTCCATCATGAAGCTAATCTCATGGTACATTAGGGGGCTCAATAGCCCTAGGAAATGTAGATTTATTAAGAACATGATAAAGCAAGAGAAACCCCAAATTCTCTTTCTGCAGGAAACTAAATGCAACTTCATCTCTCTAGACCAAATTGTTGCAAAATTCTGTCCGGATAGTATAGAAGCAGTAGTAGATGCTTCTGGTGCCTCAAGAGGCTTAGCAATCATCTGGGATGCATGCACCATCGAGCTCAACAACATTCATGCAAACAAGCATTTCCTTCAACCTACTTTCCACATTATAGGAACCAATATACATGGTCACATAACCAATGTATATTTTCCCCAGGAAGCTATGCATAAGGTAGAACTTCTGAATACCCTTTCGTCAATCAATACTGATAGGTCTCATCCGCTCTGGATCACTGGGGGCAACTTCAATATGATAACCAAGATGGAAGAAAAGCAAGGAGGAAGGAATAAGCTGGACAAGGAAAGTAACAAACTAAAAGATACATTCAAAGCAATTGGCTTATTGACATGCCATTTAACAATGGCCTTTTTACCTGGAATAACAAAAGAGCTAGTTCACACCAAATTGCGTCTCGCCTGGACAGATTCCTAACCTTTGACAACACAATCCACTTAGGGGGAGACCTTTCAGCTTCAATCCTACCGCTGACAGGCTCAGAACATTGGCCTATTTCTTTCCAATGGTCTAGACCAAGCAATGCTACCAGCAGGCCGTTTCACTTCGAGGCTTTTTGGATGACACATCCGGATTTTTTCAATCTAGTAAATTCGGAATGGATCAACTTCTGTTTGCCAAATGGTACAAGCATGTTCAAATTTCAGAAAAATCTTAAATACCTCAAGAGTAAAATAAAACAATGGAACCATTCTTCGTTTGGTAACATTTTCGAGGCTCAGAATACTCTAGATAAAGATATGAAACAGTTGCAGCAACAGATAATCACAGAAGGAAGATCAGAGGAACTTTCGGAACAAGAAAAGTCTCTTGAAACTCAGATCTCAGAGAGGGCCAAGCAAGAAGAAATGCTCTAGAGGAAAAAATCGAGAATCAGGTGGCTAAAGGAAGGGGAAAAAAATACAATTTTTTTTCACCGTTCCACTATTTAATGCCGAATGAATAACAATATTACTCACATCCAAAATGAGCAGGGGCTAAAGTGGAAAAACATGAAGAAATCGAGCTCGAACTTCTCAACTACTTTAAGCAAGCTCATCAAGAACCACAGGTGGACAAAATGCAAGCTATAGGAAAAATCACAGAGAACATCCCCAAACTCATCACAGAAGAGCACAACCAGCTCTTACTCAGGCTGGTCGACTTACAGGAAGTGGAAAATGCAGTTCATCAACTGAAAGAAGGCAAGGCGCTGGGGCCAGACGGATTTACCTCCAACTTTTTCCATAATTTCTGGGAGCTAATTAAATTGGAAGTCTGGCAGATTGTTGAGGAATCAAGAACCATGAGGTGGATGCTTCTGGCTATGAATGCCACATTCATAGCCCTTATCCCAAAGAAAGCTCATTCTAACACCCCTGACAAATTTTGGCCCATTTCCCTATGCAACGTCATCTACAAGATAGTTTCCAAAATCGTAGCTTCAAGACTCAAATCGTTGCTACCACTTCTCATTTTGCTGGAGTAGTCAGGATATGTAGAAGGCAGGCATATTACGGACGACATAATCCTCACTCACGAAATCATCGACTCCCTGAAGCACTCCAAGAAATTAGGTATGATACTTAAAATCGACCTCTCAAAATCCTTTGATAGTTTAAGTTGGATGTATATTCAAAAGACCCTATCTGCCTTTGGTTTCTCCCCAACTTGGATTCGCTGGGTCATGAGTCTCATCTCCTCCTCTTTTTTCTCAATTTTGATCAATGGCATCCCCTCATCGCCTTTCCAGCCTTCCCGGGGTATCAGACAGGGGGACCCTCTTGCCCCCTTCCTCTTTGTGTTAATGGCAGAAAGTCTTGGTCGTAGTATTAAAGCTACTATGTTTTCCCATAAACTAAGAGGCCTGTCATTTCCTAACACTCTAGCCTTCCCTCATCAGCAATTTGTGGACGACAATATTCTTTTTAGTCACCCTTTAGTCCAGGAAGCTCGACAATTCAATTCACTATTGACGGACTTTTCAGAGGCCTTTGGCACAAAGATAAACAATGCCAAATCTCAAATGTTCTTTTTTCATACCCCCGCTGTCACCCAAGCTTCTATAGCCCATATTCCTGGATTCTCAATTGCTTTTCTCCCTTCCAAGTATCTCGGCGCTCCTATGACTGACTCAGCTATGAAACATTCCTCTTGGAGAATGCTCTTAGAAAAACTAGAGGCTCGATTATCTTCCTGGACTCATAGGGCTCTCAATATGGCTAGTCGCCTTGTCTTAATCAAGGCGGTTCTGCAATCCATGCCACTGTATCTCTTCTCGATCCTAGCATCACCCAAATGGGTTCTCAAAGAGATCAAACGCCTACAGAGATCCTTCCTGTGGGGCAACTCAGATCAAAATCGCAAATGGGCCCTAGTCAATTGGGACACAGTTTTCTTGCCAAAGCTTGCTGGTGGAATGGGTCTGCATGATCCTTACCACAACAATATGGTTATGGGTGCCCGCATCTGGTGGAAATGGCTTGCTATGCCATCCACCCCTTGGGCATCCCTATGGACTGCAAAGTATGCCAACAGTCGACCCACCGAAGAATTAATCTGAATTTCAGAAGTCATCCCAGGTTCTCTAATTTGGAATGCGGCCAAGCAACACAAACTCTTAATTCAGTAGCATAGCTTTTGGGAAGTGAAGGACGGCAATACAACAAGGTTCTGGGACAACTCTTGACAACAACAACCCAAACTAAAGGATTTGATCTTACCTCATCAAACCTTGGAACAAGAAATGCAAACCTATAATACTGTCAAGCACTTCTGGCTTCCTTCCACATTGCAAGGGCATAGGCAATGTTGTAGCACAAACCACATAATAAGACAGGGAACAGACTCAGCTCAACAGACTCTCAGTACTAAATTAGCAAAGAGAAGAATACAATACTCAGAGGAAAAGGATATTCTTAGATGGGGATATGAAGAAAAAGGATCCTTCACAACTAGGGAGGCCTATCACATCATCATGAAGGAACACATTGTCAAAGACCCTCTCTGGAATAAAATATGGGACCCCAAGATTTGGCCGAAAGTCTCGACCTTTCTTTGGCTCTTATGTCACAATAAAATCCTCACTTGGGACAATCTAAGGAAGAGGAGCTTCCAAGGCCCCTCCATCTATCCCAACTGCAAACAAGAAGAGGAAACCACTCAGCATCTTATGAACTCTTGTCCATTAGCGCACAAGCTCTAGGAAAAGGTTAGCTTTAGATGCCAAAAGGATGGAAGGACACAAGGCGATATATTTTCCACTGTTCGCAACTGGGCAAGGAACCCATTTAAGAGAAAGCCGTTAAACTCCTTATGGAAGCTTATACCAGGTTTTCTCATGTGGAAACTATGGAAGGAGAGAAATCGGTGAATCTTCAAGGACCAATCTATGCCCTTGGAATCTCTATGGAATACAGTATGTCAAAATATCAGGGAAACACTACTTCTTCAAACATTGTCTAAGGAAGACTTTCCCTCTCTCCCGTTAGAATGAACCATATGGACAAATTGGAATCTACCATGGAACCAAGAAATGATAATCAACGGAAAAACTCAAGCAAGAAGCAAAACACCAGATAAGTGGATTTCTCCTCCCTGTCACATGTTCTAGCTAAACTTTGATGGAGCCTCGAAAGGAAATCCAGGAAAGGCTAGATTTGGAGGAATATTCAGAGATCATAAGGGAACTCCTATTCTAACCTACTTAGGCTCAACTGGATGGGACACCAATAACTCGGTAGAGTTAGAAGGATTATGGCAGGGACTCATTATAGCCCAAAAACAGGGGATATTCCCGCTTGTTATAGAGGGAGATTCACAAATTCTCATAAATATGGTTACCAAAATGCAGCAAGGAACAACCTCAAGTAAGGTGAGCAACAACTGGAGAATGGAAATTCGACTAAAACTTATCGAAATATGGCTCTCCTCCTACAAGGCGATCAATCCCAAGCACATACGCCGGGAGGGAAACAAAGTAGTTGACCTATTCGAAAATATAGGAGTGGAAAGCGGAAAAGATCTCCATACAGGTACACTCTCTACTCTAGCCACTGAACAACAAATGATGGAATATCAGGAATCGGTAAAGAATGAAATGGCTCAGGAGGAAGAAGCGCACCCGGAGGCGGGTGATCTCCAAGAACATTAATGGCCACCCAACGGACCACCGGTGATCGCAGAATGGGGAGACCAAAGGGCAAGGCCTTTACATATAAAAATATGTGATTGCGATCAAATCACATCGCAATATCGCATAGGCGGAAACCAAGGGGCGGAGCCTTTACGTATAACAATATGCGATTGCGATCGGATTGCATCGCAATGTCGCATCGGCGGAAACCAAGGGGAGGAGCCTTTACATATAGCAATATATGATTGTGATCAGATTGCATCGTAATGACGCATTGGCAGAAACCAAGGGGCGAATCCTTTACTTATAGCAATATGCGATTGCGATCATATCGCATCGCAATATCGCATTGGCGGAAACCAAGGGGCGGAGCCTTTACATATAGCAATATGCGATTGCGATTGGATCGCATCACAATATCGCATTGGAGAAAACCAAGGGGCGGAGTCTTTACACCTACATAAGTGCGATATGATGATGTGGACCTGATGGTATTCTAAATATTATTTGATAATATTTGTTTTCGCTGTTTGTATGATTGACCAAAGGGTTTGTCATTCTGTTGTTGCTTCTGGCGGTGGTGTGTTGAATCTTTTCCGAGGTTTTGCTTCAAAACATGGATCCAAGTCCTATGTATGGGTTTCCTTTGGTGACAGTCCCGGGATATATGATTGGTCTTTTTTGCCATGTCAAACTGGCTTCCCCAATCTGGGGCAGTTTAGACCTTCTTGATGAACTCTAGCAACAACGGTTGAGGGGGGGCCTCGGTGTAATTTTATTTTTTGTTTTTATTAATAGAATTAGCCTTACATAGAAAAAAAATAATCTGGAAGTGGTTATTGTTCTTTTCCCTGTCAGTGAGAAAAACTCTTTCAGTTTTCAAAATGTCTCTATCATGTGATCGGAAACCGTTATGCAAAATGGTGATTAAAACAGGGTGTTTTTGTGCAATCTGGAAAATAGGCTTTGAAGATGCGTTCCAATCTCCCGATCCATGACCCCTGTGTATAAAATGGAAGAGGCTATTGTTCTCTAGTCTATTCTTGAGAAAAACATCTTTCTGTTTGTCTAGATTCAACTCTATTTGGTCATAAACTGTTTTGAAAAATGGTGACCAAAACAGTCAATCTAAGAAGAAATTACATTGCAGAGCGTAAAAGACCTCCATGCTTGGCATGAGTGTAGGGAGTATGAGAAATGATTAGGGTGTATGGGATATGTGAATGATGTTAATTTATCATGGAAATGATGCTAAAGGAATTTAGGCCTAAGGTAAAAGGGGACTTAAACTTAAGATAATAGGGAATTTAGACCTAAAATAGGGATATGGGATGGGATTTGAAATGGGGGATAATTCGAATGAATGAGGGAATAAGGGAGAAAGTTATGTAGGATTAGAATCAAATAGAAAATGAGTATAAAGAGGGAAACAAGGATAAGGGGTATGAATAATGTATGATGAAGAAGAAACTATAATGTTTGCAATCATATTTACTTTGTCATTATTTTTTTTATTGTAAATCCATTGTTTAATTGAACAATTTTAACAAGCTGTCAAGATTTCCAATTCAAAGACATAATGATAGCTTTCTAATTCAGACACCCCTTCCCAATAGTGATGGATACCTTAATGACCAAATGGAAAAACCACTTTACTTCTTAGGCAATGATTAGTCAAACTCATAACAATGAAAAAGTTGGTGAATTTGACCCTTTGTATGACAACAAAACTCATAAATTTTCGAACACCTTTGACCAATAAACTAAATTACTCTAACACACCCAGAGATACCATGTACCAAGTTGAATTCATTTAAACCTCCAAGTGGTCTCTCGGTGTACATCATAACCAATCGATGATGAATGTCTGAGAGCGAGATTTCAATTGAACACCATCCTTGATGGCTCTTTGTTCTAGGATTAATTGCATTTGTGGGCATAACCATTTTTATACCCATTAAATTCAATGTTTTCATTTTCCAGCTCCGCTCCACAGTTAGCCAATCCATCTACCTCTCCATTGAATTGCCTCAGGACATGAAAGATGAAAATCTCTTCAATGTTTTTCAATTGGAGTGTAATTCTTCTCACCACCATAGGAGGTAATGTAGAATAATTTGTTGAAAGGGATTTGGTAATCATTTTGATGACAAATATAAAATCTTTAGAATTTTGAGCTTTCTTATGTTTTTATTCTTAGCAATATCTAAACCTTTCCGAAATGTTAAGAATCCAATTTTATTATTTGTAGTTGTGTCTAAACCCCATGCATATCTAATTTCTTCATATTTTCCAGGGAAATATATCACCCCTCCCACTCCTATCCCCTTAAATTCCATTTTGAAGCACCATTGAAAAATAACATGGTAGAGGATTGACTATTTTTCCAAAGACTAAAATTCTTCCTTTCTAGTCTTAAACATTGAACCAAGTGCATTCAGATGACCTCTGAAGACACCAACATGATTTGAAGTTGTATATATGTTTATCCAGTTTTTCTCCAAGACTGATAATCCTTTAATCTCAACAGTCTTGAGACCTCTCTCCGAAAGTGACTTAAAGAGAAATAGCAATTCTTTGTTGGATGAATGAACAACTGAGGGAGCTTCATCTTTAAGTATGGCTTTGTTTCATTCTAACTAGATTGTCCAGCATAAGAATTTTTGCAAATATCTCCATGCATGCTTAACAATAAGAGATTAAATCTTGTCTTTAGGGCAAGTGATGGACCAATTTTCAAACGTTTCCTTCCAACTTGTAGGGATGGGAGATATTTAATGAACCTTATCAAAGGCCAATTGCCATACAGACAGAGAGAAATAACATTCATGAAATATATTGTTGAAAATAGCAACAAGAAATGCTAAATATAGAAGTGCTAAATTTAGCACTACTATAAATAGGATTTCGGGATACCTTCCTATTTTAGTTAGTCCCTGAACTAAAATAGAGAAGTAAAAATTCGAATTTGATCTTAGCAGTTGTTTGTAAAATAACTAATTAATTCATCTTGAGTTAATTAGTTGTAGAAAATCAAACATGAAGTCTATATGGGGACATGCAACAATTTCTCCATTGATTGAGGAATTTATCCATCAGTTAAAGAGATAAGGATGAGTTGTAATTAGTTGGTTCAGTTAACTGAGTCAAATCCAGTTAGATTAGTTCAAAAAGTTTGTTGAATTAATTGTGAGTTCAGTTAGTTAATGCATGCATGCATGTAATTACTGCACTTCAGATAACTTAATATTCTCTCATAAATATCTCATGCATGTGAGTTCAGACAGAGACCCAGTTGAGATCAGATGGAGGGACAATGTACTATCATTTGCAGGAATATTCCATTGTGAATATATCTTGCATGCAGAAGGAATTCATTTCTTGAAGATTGCGTAGTTATTTCTTCAGTTTAGTGAGTGTGTGATGAGGCCAATCACACAGGTGGCATCATTGGACCCCAAGAAAAAATACGCAAGGAAATAGGAGGCTTGGAGCACTGAGAAAAGGCAGATCTTGTGTCTACTCAATCTATGAGCTGTATTTGTTTGATTATAGAGAGAGAAGAATAGCTTATGAGTTGATTCTTTTTGTAACTTGAACATACTTCCACTTGTATGATAATACAGAGATTGGGGTTTTAGGCTGAGGCTTTCCCTCTGTTATTATTCTGTGTTCATGTGTGATTGAATTCTCATTCTCAGTTATATGTGTTCTATTTGATCTTGCTCATATTCGATTAAGCTTCCACAAAGTTTGTTGTAGAAGTAGATCTTGTATTTTGCTTTAGTATATTGCATAATATGTTGATCTATAGTGGGGATTTATACATGGTATCGGAGCAAAGGTGATCAAAGAAAAGAATAGTATACAAGAAGGGAGAAGTTTGAAGTTTGAGGTTCCTGAACATAGAAATCGAGTTCTTATCACATCTCAATTTCACCAATGGCATTCAACAGTTTAAGACTCGAGTATGCCCTTGATGGCAGCTCGAATTATATAGCCTAGAAAGATCACATGGAAGCAGTATTAGAGGATAACTGTCTAAAGGACTTCATTGATCAAGAATTCCCCAAGCTGACTGATGCTACATAATTGGTGGAATGGAAGAAATGTGTGGCTAGAGCAAGGCGAATCCTTTTGGAGGGAGTTTGAGACCACATAGTCTCGAGTCTCCATGGGAAGAAGACATCATTTTTGATGTGGAAAACATTGAAAGATCTATATAATAACAACAACGATCAGAGGAAGCTAGCGCTGAAAGACAAGCTTCGGAAAATCAAGTGTGAAAAGGGCGACATGATCTCTACATATCTGAACAAGCTCACCACTTGTAGGGATGAGCTTGGAAGTGTAGGGATCACGACAACTGATGATGACATGGTGAGTCTTGCACTCCTTGGTCTTCCTAAGAGCTTCCATAGCTACCAATACTTGGTTAATGGAAGAGAAAAACTACCAAATTGGGAACAACTTTGGTCGGATCTGATGCAAGAGGAGATAAGAAGAAGCACCAGAGATAGATCCTCATCGAAGCAAGATGATGAGGAAAATATAGCCTTAGCGAGTAATGCGAGGAAGGGGAAAGGGAAGGTGTCCCATTCCAAATCCAGTTCTTCCCATGATGGGAAGAAGTTTGACAAATCGAAAGTGCAATGCTTTCATTGTCATGAAGTGGGCCATTATGCTACGAATTGTCCACAGAAGAAATCCAAGAAGGGTTCCTCAAAGGGATCTCATGGTGAGGCACTGGCCTCACAGTTTGAGTTGGATTTCTCTCTTATCATATGCATGATTTCATCCATTGTGGGATGTGTGTGGTACCTGGATAATGGAGCTGCATTCCATATGTCAGGTGACAAGAATATTTTTAGTACCTTGGAGGAGAAGGATCTCCAGATGCGGATCGAGATGGGAAATGATGGAAAGTACCATGTTTCAAGTGAAGGTACGGTTGTGTTTCAGAGGGAGCATGGAGCTCCTCTCACCCTGACTGATGTAAAGTATGTACCAGGTCTAAATAATAATCTTGTGTCTATCACTATGCTAGAAGATAAAGGCTATGATGTAGTATTTAGTAAAGGAAAGTTATTCCTGAGGCATATCGGTACTGGACAGACAAAGCAAATTGGGATTCAAGTAAAGAATCTCTACAAACTGGAGGTAGACGACTGTGCTACATTGAGTTCCAAAGCTGAGATGGTGCAGAGCCAAGATGTTGGCGAGCTATGGCATAGAATATTGGGCCACTTGCACCATGGAGCCCTGAAGATCATGCAGTGGATTTGTACCAGACTTCCCAAGGGAAAACTGGGGCAGACAAATACATGCAAAGGTTGTACCTTGGGTAAGTATGCAAAATTTTCCTTTCCGGATCAAGAGGGTAGAGTTGGAGCAATCTTGGAGCGAGTTCACTCAGATGTTTGTGGACCATTCTCTACAGCCTCCACCACGAAACAAAGGAACTATGTTATTTTTATTGATGATTTTTCTCGTAGATGCTAGATCTACTTTATGCAAAAGAAGGATCATACCTTCCTGAGGTTTTGTGAGTTTAAAGCCTTGGCAGAGAAAGAATCTAGAAAGAAAATAAAGGCCTTGCGTAGCGACAATGGTGGAGAGTATGTCTCATAATAGTTTAAGGAATTTTGTGCTGCAGAAGGAATTAAACGGGAGTTGAGGGCACCCCATAACCCACAGCGGAATGGGGTGGCTGAAAGGAAGAACATATCGATTGTGGGAGCAGCTTGAGCGATGTTGCATGACCAAAGTATACCACTACATTTGTGGGCTAAGGAATGCAATACAATAGTATACTTGCAGAACAGAAGCCTGCACCATATACTGGGAATGAAGATACCTATGGAGGCCTTTTCCGGAAAGTGACCAGATGTGAGTCACTTCTGAAACTTTGGATCATCAGTTTACTGTCATGTGACCAAAGATGCCCAGAAGAAGAAAGATCCAACAACTAAGTTGGGAATACTTGTAGGGTAGACAGATACACCCCACAACTATCAGGTGTACCTGCCTACCAGTCAGAGGACAGTGGTACACAGGGATCTGAAGTTCGACAAGCAGAAAGCCATGTGAATATCACTTGATACGGAGCTCAAGTTGCATGCAGAGGAGGAACTTTCAGTTCTTAAGGAGGATGAGCCTAAGATTGATGCGGAGCAGCCGCATGCAGAGGATCCGACAATGGAGACATCCACTCATGCTGAGACTTCCAGAGATGGGCGGAAATGCTCAAGCGAAGCTGACAGGTTGATGCTAGATGCATGTGAGAATGTGGGACAGCCATCTTCTCAGTAGACAGAGGAGGTCACCTGAGTGGTACACTAGGTACATGGCCCTAGTTAGGGAATGTGTAGATACCGAACCTTCTTCATTCGAGGAGGCAATGCAACAACTAGTATGGGTTGATGCAATGGAAGAGGAGTATGACTCTATCATTTGGAATAGTGTGTGGGATGTTGTCCCAAGACCTCAGGGCAAGTCAGTGGTGAGTTCCAGATGGCTTTACAAGGTAAAGCAAGTAGCTAATGGAAGTGTTGAGAAACATAAGGCAAGGTTTGTTGCCCGTGGTTTCTCACAGGTCGAGGGGATCGACTACGATGAGACATTTGCTCCTGTAGCAAGGTACTCAATTATCAGATCAATGTTGGCACTATTAGCTTAGATGGGTTGGAAGATCCATCAGATGGATGTGAAGACATCATTCCTTAATGGGAAGATTGAGGAGGAGGTGTACATTGAGCAACCAAAGGATTTCGAGACCTTCAATTGTGAGTCGCATGTGTGCCAACTCAAGAGGGTTTTTTATGGGCTGAAGCAAGCACCCTGTGCTTGGTACACCATGATAAAAAATTATTTCACTGGGTTGGGCTTCACCAAGAGTGAAGCAGATGCGAACCTTTACCACATCATGGTAGAAATTGATCATTGTTCTTTACGTCGATGATCTGATTTTGACAGGTGATGATTAACTAATCTAGTCTTGCAAGGAGGACCTTGCAAGAGAGTTCAAGATGAAAGGCATGGGTCTTATGCACTAATTTCTAGGCATGGAGGTGTGGTAGAAAGATGGTGAAGTATTTGTGTCTCAAGGCAAGTATGCCAATGAGATACTCATGCGATTTCACATGGAGAAGTGCAAGACCATGCAGACTCCTCTAATTGGGAACTGGAGGAAGGAGGATGCTACTTCATGTGAGGTAGTAGCTGCTATTGTTTATCGACAGCTGGTGGGTTCACTTATGTATCTGGTGAACACACGACTTGACTTATGATTTGCGATGAACCAGCTGAGTCAAGCTATGGTTCAGCCTACCAAGCTGTTTTGGAAGGCAGCAAAGCATGTGCTAAGATACCTCAGAGGCACATCTCAGTTCGGATTGTGGTACAAACAGACAGAGGGAGTGAAGCTTCAGGGCTTCACAAATGCGGATTGGGCAGGGAGTCCATCAGACTGGAAGATCACTTTTAGAGGAATCTTCAACCTTGGTTCAACTGCAATTTCTTGGTACAACAAGAAACAGGGATCAATTGCACTTAGCTCAGTAGAGGATGAATACATGGCTGCTAGTTAGGCTGCATGTGAGGCCATTTGGATTTGGAAGATTCTAGTGGGACTTTTTGGTTAGAGGATGGATCCAACTATGATCTACTACGATAATCAGATTTGTATCAAACTCTCTGAAAATCCAGTTTTTCATGATAGGTCCAAGCACATTGATATCTGATACACCATCTTCGAGACTGTGTGGTTAAGAGGATCATGTTGTTGCTGTATATTTCGACTGAGGAATAGGACACAGATATTTTGACGAAGGCATTGTCAAAATGCAAGTTCAAGTTCCACAGAGACAAGATTGGGGTTACTGATAATCCCTTTCTTGTTGAGAGGGAGTGTTGAAAATATCAACAAGAAATGCTAAATATAGAAGTGCTAAATTTAGCACTGATATAAATAGCATTTCAGGATACCTTCCTATTTTAGTTAGTCCCTGAACTAAAATAGAGAAGTAAAAATTCGAATTTGATCTTAGCAGTTGTTTGTAAAATAATTAATTAATTCATCTTGAGTTAATTAGTTGTGGAAAATCAAACATGAAGTCTATGTGGGGACATGCAACGGTTTCTCCATTGATTGCTGAATTTATCCATCAGTTAAAGAGATGAGGATGAGTTGTAATATTGATTTGTAATTAGTTGGCTCAGTTAACTGAGTCAAGTCCAATTAGATTAGTCAAATAGTTTGTTGAATTAATTGTGAGTTCAGTTAGTTAATGCATGCATGCATGTAATTGCTGCACTTCATATAACTGAATATTCTCTCATAAATAACTCATGCATGTTAGTTCAGACAGAGACCCAGTTGAGATCAGATGGAGGGACAATGTACTATCAGTTGTAGGAATATTACATTGTGAATATCTCTTGCATGCAGAAGGAATTCATTACTTGGAGATTACGCAGTTACTTCTTCAGTTTAGTGAGTGTGTGATGAGGCCAATCACACAGGTGGCATCATTGGACCCCAAGAAAAACTGCACAAGGAAATAGGAGGCTTAGAGCACCGAGAAAAGGCATATCTTGTGTCTACTCAATCTATGAGTTGTATTTGTTTGATTACAGAGAGAGTAGGATAGCTTGGGCGCTGATTCTTTTTGTAACTTGAACATATTTCCACTTGTATGATAATACAAAGATTGGGGTTTTAGGCTGAGGCTTTCCCCGAGTTATTCTTCTGTGTTCATGTGTGATTGAATTCTCATTCTCAGTTATATGTGTTTTATTTGATCTTGCTCATATTCGATTAAGCTTCCACAAAGTTTGTTGTAGAAGTCGATCTTGTATTTTTCTTTAGTATATTGCATAATCTGTTGATCTACAGTGGGAATTTCTACATATATGTGTGATTGTTTCCTCTTCACACGTACATAATACACACATTGAAGGACCCTATATATTTCCATACTTAGGTTTTCAACAGTAAGTATTTTCCCATGTTTTAGTGTCCAACAAAAGAAATTAACCTTTGGAATAACATCCTTTTTCCAAATTGACTTCAACATCTTCTACGAAGTGGGGTATGGAAGATTTCTCAACAGAAACTTATATCCTTCCTTGATTGAGTAGTGTGTTGTATTACCTGGCCCCCAAATATTGTTGAAGATAATGGATAATATCCTAGAATAGTGTGAGTTGGTTCACATGACCTCAGGATAGGAATTAGTTTCTATTTATGAGGTTATCATTCTAACTTCCCTAAATCTATGTTTGCTATTTAATGTGTGATGTACATGGACAATGTAGAGCATTCTGCAAAGTCAAACTCTCCTGGTTCAGACTCTTTGTCGAAGAGCTGACCAGGGGGTGTTTATTTCATTTAATACAAACATGGACTTTTTTAACATGTTATCGGAGCTGTAGGACAGAGGAACCTGTACACTGTGTGAGGGGCGTGACGGAGGCATAATCATCGCATATTTTAGGGGAACAAATGCGACGATCCACTGTTAAACTTCATGCTCATTCTATTTTAACAAACCGGCACGACCTTTAGCATTTTAGGCGCACCTCCGTGCTAGATAAGTGCAACGCACGTCGCGAATGCATGGTGCACATTCGCAACGACCCTATTTTAAACAAAAAAAACTTGCATGTTGCTTGTTGAAAGCCTGCGTGACTGTGGTTGCTTGTTTTTTACTGCTAAAGAGAAGGGTGCGTGGTAAAGACCGTGAACCTACATGTGCATGGTAAAAACCGTGAACCTGCATGTGCGTGGTAAAAACCGTGGACCTGCATGTGCGTGGTAAAGACCATGGTAACAGATTGCTGGAGAAACTTCGTTTCCAGATTGGATTTGCGTGGTGAAGGAGAAGAGCTGTGTGGTGACCATGATTGCGTGACCATGTCTACATGGTGGATCGAAGAGCTGCATGGGTGAAGTATGCTTATCTTGTATTAAGAAAAACCCCGTGGGTGAAGGATCTGCTCTGTGGTGGAGTAACATTAGTGGCCTGAATTTGGTGCGGTTTCTGCATCATTTTTTAACATCTGTGGAAGGTGTGATGTGGTGGTGAGGACTGCCAACATAGCATTAAACAATTGCTTGCTGCGAATTTTTGTGTTGAGTGCAAGCATAGTAGCACAGTCTACCAAGAGAAAAACCCCCTTTGTTGTAGCAACATTTAAATTTTAAATCTATTGAAGTGGCTTTCACAGGCTTTGAACTTTTGATCTTGTATAGAAACAAGGATTAGGAACACTATTGTTGACATAGATCTGGGGTAGATCTATTTTTTTTCTCCTATCAAGTTTATTTTTTTATAAATCACCAAGATGAATAATCAAATGTTTGAGGCATGCTTGAATGAGCATAACAAGCTTGATGGCTCCAATTATGCAAATTGGAAATTCAAGATGCAGACTCTGCTAGAAGTGCAGAGTGCTTGGACGATTGCAAATGGGGATGAGAAGAAGCCAACAACTGGATCAAGATCGATTCTAGATTGGGAGAAGCGAGAAGGTAAAGCAAGGATGCTGTTGAATATGTCAGTGAAAGACTGCATCATACCACATACCAGAGAATGTAAATCATCAAGCGAAATCTGGGGAATTTTGAAGGATTTGTATGAGATCAGGAATACAAATCGTGTTCTGTTCCTGAAAAGCAAGATCTTGTCCCTAAAGATGGAAGAAAATGAAACAGTCGCTTCCTTCACAGCAAGGATCAAAGATTTGAAGAACAAATTGGCAAACATTGGTAATACAGTTGAAGATATGGATCTAGTAACTATTACCATGAATGGTGTGACCGATGACTACCAAATGTTCATAACTAGGATAAATGCGAGAGAGAAGATCCAAAAATTTGAAGAACTGACAGGAATGCTGATGCAAGAGGAAGAAATAAGACTGAATCTAAATCCCTAGAGTGTAGATCTTGCGTTGATGGCAAAGAAGAACTTCTTCAAAGGAAAAGGAAATCCGCAACAACAAAAAGGAGGAAACTCACAGAAAAGACCAAATCAGACTCAAGGTATGCATCTGAATAGAAACAACTCTGTAATTAAATTCTTTTATTGTGGAAAACTTGGTCATATCGAGAGGGAGTTCATGAAGAAGAAATATCATGAACAACAGCAGAAGCATAAACAACATGCAGGTCATCTTGCAAATGATAATCATGAGCAGAACTTCAGATTGTTCATGGCAGAATTTTATGAAAATGCTGATGCAGACATCTGGTATGTAGACTCAGGAACATCAACACATATGAGGGGGAAAAAGCAATGGTTCAAATATTTTAATGAAATCAATGATGAAGCACAAATCTACCTAGGTGATGATAGAAGTCAACAAATCAAAGGTTGTGGGAAAATTTTTGTCATTTTACCTAATGGTATTGTAAGACAAATTCATAATGTCATGTATGTGCCTGGTGTAACAAAGAACTTGATTTTTGTATCCATCATTACAGATCAAGATCTTAAAGTTGAATTTTTAAAATCTAATTGTTATATTAAATATCTGCTAGATGGCATGAAGACTATTGCTACAAGAATTCGAACAGGAGGTCTGCACAAATTGGATGTAAGACCAACACCAGTTCAAGCTTTAACACCACTGGGTTTGACTACAGAAGAGCTATGGCATCAGAGATTTGGTCATATCAACTACAACAATTCGTTGTTACTTCAGAAAAAGGAAATGGTAAAAGATCTTCCTATGTTAAAACAAGTTTATAATGATTGTTATGCTTGTACATTAGGAAATATGCATAGAGAAGAATTTGTTAGGATATTCCGACACATAGGAAATAGTTAAGTTCAACTTGGTCTAGTATAGAGTTAGGTATAGAGTTTTTCTTTACCGTTGTACATTTTGTAACTTACAATCCGACGGTCACGATATGTAGTGATCCGACGGTTCATTCTCTCCTCGGTATTACCGACACTTGATCCGTGGCTTGACACCCGATTGGTCCATGAATTCTATTTAAAGCGCATGGAGGGTCATTTGTAGGTTAACCGTGCATGAGAGAAGCTTATGTAAATTTCCATTCTTTATTAATAAATTGCCTGTAGTAGCCACGTTGGCGCAGGCCGTGGACTGTTTCCCTCTCTGAGGGTTTTAACCACGTCAAAATACTGGTGTATG
>APFE030228531.1:65678-77881 GCA_000404065.3 Pinus taeda
GAAGTCCATCAGATGGATGTTAAATCTGCCTTCTTGCATGGTGACTTGCATGAAGAAATCTATATGGAACAACCCATTGGCTTCATCCAAACAGACTCCAGCCTTGTATGTAGACTTAAGAAATCTCTAGCAAGCTCCTCGGGCTTGGTATGCCAAAATGGATAGCTTTCTTTTAGAATCTGGCTTTTCTAGGTGTTATTCTGACAATACTGTCTACACCAAGAAAGTGGGCAACTCTCTTATCATCCTTGTTCTTTATTATGTTGATGATCTTATTCTTACTGGTAGTGATCCCAACCTTATAAACCATGTGAATTCCAGCCTTAAAAAGAAATTTGAAATGACAGACTTAGGACACTTACACTATTTTCTCTGTCTTCAAGTCTTGCAATCCAAGGAGGGTATTTCCCTTTCCCAGTCCAAGTATGCTTGCGATATTCTTCGTCATTTTCACATGGAAGAATGTAAGCCAGCCCCTTCTCCCTTTTAGTATGGATTCAAACTTTCAGTCTCTTGTACTTCTCCTGAAGTTGATGCTACCTTATACCGTCAACTTGTAGGAACTTGTATTTAACCATACTCGTCCTGACCTTTCCTTTGCTGTTGGCCTTGTTGCTCGTTTTATGCAAAACCCCCGTGAAAGTCATTGGAAAGCAGCTAAAAGAATACTTCGTTATGTTCGAGGTACAGTACAGTTTGGGATTCATTACAGTGCCAAGGCAGCTCCTCTATTAGTTGGTTTCACTGATTCTGATTGGGCTGGTGATGATGATCGGAAGTCTACTGCTGGTTATGTCTTCACTCTTGGTTCAGGACCTATTACATGGGCTTGTAAGAAACAGGGTGCCATTTCTCTTTCGTCAGGAGAAGCAGAGTATCGTGGTGCCGTGGAAGCTAGTAAGGAAGCCTTGTGGCTTCGTCAGATCCTATCAGAATTTGGCTTTGAGCAGCAGCATCCAACCACACTTTGGTGTGATAATCAAAGTGCCATTCAGCTTTGCAAAGATCCAGTTCAGCATCAGCGCAGCAAACACATTGAACTACACATGCACTTCATCAGAAAACTCATTCATGACCATGTTCTTGAAGTGCAATATTGTTCAACAGATGATCAGGTTGCAGACATCTTCACAAAGGCTCTCACAGAGGCGAAGTTCACTAAACTTCGATATATGCTTGGAGTTCAGGAAGTTGTCACTAAGGGGGGATAGGCTCTAGTGCCTCCTTCCTTCTCCTATTGTGTCATATTTGTAAATCCCTCAATCCTATCCCAAGTTGTTCTTAAGGGGGGATGTTAGGATATTCCGACACATAGGAAATAGTTAAGTTCAACTTGGTCTAGTATAGAGTTAGGTATAGAGTTAGGTAAAGTGTGTTTCTTTACCGTTGTACATTTTGTAACTTACAATCCGACGGTCACGATATGTAGTGATCCGACGGTTCATTCTCTCCTCGGTATTACCGACACTTGATCCGTGGCTTGACACCCGATTGGTCCATGAATTCTATTTAAAGCGCATGGAGGGTCATTTGTAGGTTAACCGTGCATGAGAGAAGCTTATGTAAATTTTCATTCTTTTATTGATAAATTGCCTGTAGTAGCCACGTTGGCGCAGGCCGTGGACTGTTTCCCTCTCTGAGGGTTTTAACCACGTCAAAATACTGGTGTATTGATCTGTGATCTGTTTGTGAGCGGTGTCCTTTTGGTGTTCTGTCTGAGGAACTTACCCTGTAAATTCCTACAGAATTCCCTGTTCGAGTAGAGAAGAAACAAAGAGGTATACTTGAATTAGTGCACACAGATCTTTGTGGACCCATGCAAACAAAGTCATTAGGATGTGCACTGTAATTTTTACTATTTATTGATGACTACACAAGGTTTTCTTAGGTATATTTTTTGAGTAAGAAGAGTCACACATTTGAATACTTTAAGTAGTTCAGAAACATGATTGAAAAAAAAACAGGGAAGCATATAAAAATTCTCCGCTCCGATCAAGGGGGAGAATACAGGAAGGATGAGCTTATCAAGTATTTTAAAGACCATGGGATATTACAACAATTCACAATGCCCCATACTCCTCAGCAAAATGGAGTAACAAAAAGAAAGAACAGAACATTGGTGGAATGTGCTAGAAGCATGTTGAAAGTCAAGAATCTTTCGAATGGTTTTTAGGCTGAAGCATTGAATACTATAGTTTATTTGAAAAATAGGAGTCCTACAAAGAGTCTTGAGTTTAAAACTCCTTATGAAGCACTATATGGATTTAAGCATGTAGTAAAACATTTGAGAGTATTTGGGTCTAAAGCATTTTCCCATATTCCAAAGAAAGACATAAGGAAACTAGATTCAAAAGCCATCAGATGTACCTTTATAAGGTATTGTTCACAATATAAAGCTTATAGATTATTTAATCCCTCTACTCAAAAGATTTTTGTTAGTAGAGATGTTATATTCCATGAGAAGGATCATGAAGAATTTGATAAGCACAATGAGGAATGGGATATTCTGTTCTTGGTGGAAGAAGAAAGCGAAGAACAATAAACAATTAGGATCAACAGACAAAGGCAGAAGATGAACAGTAGCAGATACAACAACAACAACAACAGATACATCAGGAACAATAGTAGCAGCGGGAAGAAAAAGAAAATGATGATCAGACAAGGTTTGAAGATACCCCACCACTCAGGAGATCAGGTAGGAAAGCTCAATTTCCTGCAAGATATAGGGAAAATGCTTTTATAACTATTATGATGAATGTTGTTGAACCTTCTAGTTATAAGGAAGAAAATGAATGTAGTTAATGGAAAACAACTATGGAACAGGAATATGAATCTATAATCAGGAACAACACTTGGGAACTGGTTGAACTTCCTAAAGGGAAACAAATCATAGGTTGCAAATGGTTGTATAAACCCAAAATTAATGCAAATGGAACCATAGATAAATTAAAAGCTAGATTGGTAGCAAAGGGGTATTCACAAAAAGAAGGCATTGACTATGAAGAAACCTTTGCCCCTGTAGCTAAACTAAATACCATCAGAAAGTTGATTTCTTTAGCTACTAGGAAACATTGGATGATTCACCAACTAGATGTAAAGTCTGTATTTTAAAATGGATAACTGAAAGAGGAGGTTTATCTAGAGAAACCTGAGGGGTTTGTCCAGAAAGGGAAAGAACATTTAGTCTGTAGATTGAAGAAAGATCTTTATGGACTAAAGCAAGCACCTAGGTCATGGTATGAAAAGATTGATTCATTTTTTCTGCAGCTTGACTACAACAGAAGTAAAAACGACCCTAATCTGTATACCATGAAAGATGAAAAAGGGGCGCATAATGTTGATTTCTTTGTATGTAGATGATTTCATTATTACAGGTGATGTTATTTCTCTAATCAAATAAATCAAGCAACAAATGTCACAGGTGTTCAAAATGAAAGAACTTGGTGAATTAAGATACTGTTTGGGTCTTGAGATCTAGAGAGATTCAGAGCAAACATTTCTGTCTCAGGGTAAGTATGTCAAAGGTCTACTAGAAAGATTCAGGATAGATCAATGTAAGCCTACAACAGTACCATTACAAAAAAACATTAAACTGCAAAGTGAGGATGGCTCTAAAGAGGCAGATGCGACACCTTACAGACAGTTGGTTGGGAGCTTAATTTACCTAGCCACTACTAGACCAGATTTGGCTTATGCAGTCAGTGTGCTAAGTCAATACATGTCCAAGCCACTTGAAAATCATTGGAATGCAGCGAAATGCGTTTTGAGGTATCTACAAGGTACTGTAGATTATGGTATTATTTATACTGATTCCTCTTATGTTAGATTGACAGGATTTACAGATTCAAACTAGGCTGGAAATGTAGATGACTGTAGATCCATAACAAGCTATGCATTCAGCATTGGATCCAAGGTGATTACATGGAGCAGCAAGAAACAAAACACAATTACCTTGTCTTCAGCAGAAGCAGAGTATCAAGCCATGTGTGCAGCAACATGTGAGGCAGTTTGGTTGCGGAGCCTTCTCTAGGATGTCAGGGAAGAACAGAAAGAAGCAACAACAATCAGATGCAGCAATAAGAGTTTAATCAAACTTGCTAATAATTTTGTGTTTCACAAAAACACTAAACACATTGATACACAATTCCACTTTGTCAGGGAGAAAGTGCAATCACAAGAAATCCATTTGGTATATTCTAATACATGTGATAATGTTGCATACACTAAGCCTCTTGGCAAAATTAAGTTTGAAATGTTTAGGGAGATGTTAGGCATATTTGTGAACCCCTTCTCCATTAAGGGGGAGTGTTCAAGATAATGGAGAATATCCTAGAATAATGTGAGTGGGTTCACGTGACCTTATGATAGGAATTAGTTTCTATTTCTTAGGTTATGGTTCTAACTTCCCTAAATCTATGTTTGCTATTTGATGTGTGATGTACATGGACACTGTAGAGCATTCTGCAGAGCCAAACTCTCCTGGTTCAGACTCTATGTCGAAGAACTGACCAATGGGTGTTTATTTCATTTAATACAAACATGGCCTTTTTTAACAAATACGATGATCCTTGGGACCATATTATATTGAAGCCAAACCTTTCAAATTCGGGACCATTAAATTCCACTTATGTTGCGATTGTTGGGGGAGACCACAACATTCCCAACCCTGTCATATTCTCGAGGCATCTCGTTTGGAGATATATTTCAATATCACAATCCCATTTTCCTTCATCCAATTGATGAGGATTTGGAGCTCGTTTTGATTGTTACTCAAACTATATAAAATAATTTATCCTTCCATAGCTTTATTATCACTCCATTCCTTGTCTGCAATCCCATATTATCAATGACTAAAGGGGTTGCTGCCTTGAATAATTTTCAAATTTTGGAGCCATTATGTATGCAATATTTTAGCGCATGTGCATGGAATATTTCATCAACGTTGTAGGGAATATTTCAATGCTTGTGCATGAAATATATTGGCAATTGTGCAATAGCTATTTCAACAATAAATAATCACAGAGAATAATTTATTGGTGGTTTCCAATATGTAGAAATAGAAAACCATAAATTGTTTATGGTTTTACTATGCCTTATTTATGGGGTACTAAATTGATGAAAGTAAGAGAGTATTTTTACCTTACAATTATGCTACTAAGTTTTCTCCAAATTTAAGTCACTATTGAACACTATTGGAGAAAGTCCAATTTTTTTTATTTGTAACCATTAGTTGCTAAATAATACAATGGATGTGCTTTAGAGTGTGAGTTGTTGTTTTTATTTTTTGTCAAAAGAGATTTCCCCAAGAAATCTTATTGTTAATAGTTTGTTGTTCTTTCCTAGGTTTGCAATTGTTTTAATTTGAAATATCTGAGCATTCTTCTCTCATAAATTAATGTAGGAAGCATATTTTGCAACTTAGCTTCCTTTCATTAGGTATTAGAGCTTGATCATCTCAAATCTAAGTTGTTAGGGACAAGGTTTTTTTTTTTTTATCTAATATTTTCTTGAGTGGAAGCTTGTATAGAAGGAAATTTTGTTGCAGGGAAATGGAAAGCACTTGAGAATAGAAATGAAGAATTTTTATGACACTAGCTTTAAGGAATCTCAAGGAGTATCTTTTCAAAGATAGAGATCTATGTGTTGTAGTATCAAGAACCCGACAAATTGTTATAAAAATTAAAGAGTAGTGGGTGTTGGAGAGAAATGTAAGAAGCCTAATTAGGCTCTACTTGGTTGATTCAATATTATTGAATTTTTCTAAAGAAAAACCAACAACTACTCTTTGGAACAAGTTAGGGATTTGTATGAGGGTTAAACAATAATTAATAAACTTTTCATATGAAAAAAGCTAATTTCATTAAGTGGGCGATGATGATTTTTTAGCTAAGCATCTAAATGCATTTAATACTATTGTGGCCTAGTTGATCTCAATTGGTGTAAATATGGATGAGAAGAATTGTTGTATGAATAGTTTGTGTTCTTAACCAAATTCATACTACAACCTCGTGATGGCTATTAGAAGCAATGTAATGATATTAGTGCTTGATGAGGTTATGGCTACTTACTATAAGAGGAGGTGAGGCAAAAAGCTTCCAAATCCACCAATAAGGCTTTTTCCATTCATGGAAGATTAAAGGAAAAATGCAAGAAGAGAGAAAAGAGTAGATCCAAATCTCATGGAAGACATGATTATCCATGAAAGTCCAATGAAAAATGTTGAAACTACAATAAGATTCAGGAATTTCATAGGGGGTTGAAAGGAAGAGAAGAAGAAGAAGAAGAAATAAAAGAAGGATCCTAATAATGAGTCAAGAAAATCTTCTCAAGAATATGATAGAAATGCTTTTGTTGCAACATTGACAACATGTGCATGCTAAATTGCATGGTTTATTAACCCTGGAGTTTCTTTCCATATGAATTCTCATTAGCACTAGTTTTCAACATATGAGAAATATTATGGTGAGTTTTTGTACCATCGTAATGACTTTCTTCTAAGCATAGTTAGCCATGGTAGAGTTTTGATTGGGTTCCTTGATGACAGAGTAAAGGGGATCAATGGAGTTTTTCACATTGTTGGTTTAGCACAAATTCTACTATTAGTAAGCACACTTAATGATGTAGGTGTGTAGGCTGTTTTCTATGACAAAGAGTGTAAGATGGTCCAAGGAGTTATGGTACTCGCTAAGGGTGTTCATGTGGGAACCTTATTCCAACTTGATTCATGCACTATTAAGTGTAAACGTTGTTCTATTTATATAGCAGGGAGATCTATACAATCTACTCCTTTATAGTCAAAACCTCCTAAAAAAGCGATTAAAACAAAAATCAAGCCACCTATGGAGAATACAATTTTATGGAAGCAGACATTTGGACATATAAGTGAGAAGGCCCTGTGAGCCTTGAAAAATAAAACTTTTGTTTATGGATTGAATGACCGTTATCTTGAATTTTATTCTTGTGAACTTTGTATATGTTGAAAAGAGAATTGTGTTCAGTTCTATATTAGTTCTCATAAATCTTTTGGGTTGTTGGACTTAATTCATTCTAATGAATTTGGTCAAGTTTAAGTTCCTTCAATTTTTAATGCTTTGTATTGTGCCATTAATTAATGATTATTCTAGAAGGACATGGGTATATTTCATTAGAACTAAATGATTTTAGTAAGTTTAAGGACCTTAAAGCTATCTTTAAAAATTAGTTTGATAGGAAGATTAAGGTGTTGGGGAATAATAATGAAAATGAGTTTTGTTTGTAGAGTTTGATAGTTTTGCAAGGAGAATAGAATTGATAGACATAAGAAAACTCCATATACCTCTCAGTAAAATGGACTTGCAAAACATATATAATAGAACATTGAAGGAGAGATCTGATAGTATGCTTAGTGGAGCTAGCCTAACGAAGAATTTTTGGGTTGAAGTGGTTACTCTTGCATATTACTTGATTAATAGGTCTCCTACATCAAATCTTATGGATAAGAACCCTATAAAGGTTTGGATGGGAAATCTTTGTGTTTTTGGTTGTGAGAAATATTCTTTTATACCTCAAGGTATCTAAGTTGGATAACAATGCAATGAAATGTATCTTCATTGGATATGGCGTTGATATGAAAGTGCACAAGCTTTGGGATCCTATGGTTGGAAAATTTTTGCATGGTAGAGATGTTAATTTCAAATAAATTAAACCTTTTCCCACAATGGTACAACCAAAAGAGGATGAGAAGAAGTTCGTTGCTCAACTACCACTAAAGACCAAAAATGTTGAATGAGAAAGTGAATAAGAAGTTCATGAAGGACTTTGATGAGAAGGAGAGTTTAGAGAGTTTAGAAGAGGGAGAAGAAAGTCCACCTCAAACTTTGAGGAGGTCCACTCAACAAAGAAGTCAATCGAACATGTGTAACTATAGTCCTCCTAGTTTCATCCTTTCTTCTCTTAATTATTCACTTTAATAGGTTAATTTTAATTTAATTTAATTATTTTCATATTTTATCTCTTGTCTTTCTAGCATTATCTCTCCAATGACACATTGATTTTATTTATTACTAAGCCTCCATATATGCCTTTCAAATATTACCATTTTTAATTTGATACTTTAATCATGAGTATTTTAATCTTAATTACAAATAGTAATTTTTTAATTTAATCTCTTTTTCAATGGTTATCCTTCAAGTATTTTTCTTTAAATCATATTAATAACTCTTGTTTAATCATTCTTATAGTTTTTCTAGTTTCTATGATGGATGGATTGTCCACTTGAAATGTTGAACATTTGGTAAACTTTCACATAATACTGCATTTTTTTTCTTTCATTTCATTTTATTAAATTATGTATTTTATAGGTTTATTCATTTTTATTTTTATATTAAAAAATAGGTTTATCAAGTTTTTCCCATTTTTATGTATTTTCTTTTTCTTTTCATCTTTTTTCCCTTTTTCTTTCTTCTTTTGTAACTTTTTTACAACAATACTAGGTTTTGGGCCATGATTTCTAAAATGTTGCAATTTTAAGCTTGGGAAAGAAGCAATCAATACTAATAACATCTATTTTTCAATTGCGAGTTGGTATTCAGATTTTGATTCCAAGGGCATTGTTGTCAATGCCATGATTTCAAGAAAACTTACAATTTTATCCTTAAAAAAATGAGCAATATTATTGAGAACACCACTTTTCAATTAGAGGGTTGATTATAAGGTTTTTGTTACAACAATATTGGTTTTCATACTCCAAAGGTTTCAAAAAAGTAGTTTTAAGCTAAAAAAAAACAGTGTTATTAACACCACTTTTTGATTCAAAGGTTGATTTTAAGATTTTTGTTGACAACATTACGATGTTGTTAAGACCTTTGTTGCAAAAGGTGGTAATTTTAACCCTTAAAAAAAGAGGTGCTACTGGTAGGACAAATTTTTGAAACAAAGGCCGATTCTAGTGTTTTTGACCCCAAAAATATGGGTTTTTAGGGCTACAGTTCTCATTTTGAAGCCATGGTTCTTGCATGTGTTAGACAATTTACATGTCATTTCTACGTTTAGTAAATGAGGGAAAAAGTTGTTGCATGTGTTACCTTCAATTTTATTGAATATTTTTTTAATTTTAAATTAATTCTAAGTGAAATTAGGAACATGCATTTAATTGGTAGGGCACAAGTCTTAAGTGATCTTTATATTTTTCTTAGAGTGCACTATTTATTGAATTTCCATCGTTAGTATTTCAAGTTACTGTGGAAGTGTTTTACAACATGTGTAAGGTGCTTCATAAGACTTAGGGTACTTGGTGTATGTTCAATGCCTTTATGGCCTAATATTGATTGACAAACGAGAGATGATAATGATACATTAACACGATAGAGATAAATTTTTCATTGATCACTTGATCTTAGTTGTGTGTTGGCTTGGTATTCTTCCTTTAGGCATTGGAGTTCTCTCAATGGTTCAATAGACATCCTTCATGATGGCCACATGGAAAGTTCACTTGATTGGAGAATTCCATGCTTTAGAGGACCAACATTGTGCATACTAAAGGATGGAATCTAGGCCAAGGTACTATGGGGTTACTTGGATTCTTATTTGGAGGCTTGGAGTTGGCTCAAGGACAACTAGGCTACAATGATTTTCTTGAAAAGGAAACCAACTCAATGGAATATATTGATTAGGAGTATCAATGGAGTCCACAAGGGCTTGTGATGTAGAGAAGTGCATTGTCCTTACATGGTCACATTATCTTGGAGCCCTTATTTTGTATGAAATCACCTTTGAGAATGACAAGTGTACTTTGGAGTCGGGTGCTTCACTTGTGTTGGCCTATAGATGTTCATTATAGGTTGCTTTTAAGGGCTTAGGCCTACATTGTATTGTTGGACTCCCTTATCTCTAAGATATACAGGGGAAGGAGGGAGTCCTTCCAATCATCATCATCATCATTGTTAACATGGAAAAATCATACACACATTTGTATAGGTCAGATTACACCTAGAGTCAGACAACAACATGTATAGGTGAAGCTTTTCCAGCTAAAGACATCATAAAAAAAAAATCAAAGGTTTTCCAAGGTTCAAGTTAAAAAATAAACCCCATGTGGGCTTTGCAAAGGAATGAAATACACGATTGTGCGAATTTTTCTTCGATAGCCACGTCGGTCACCCAAAGTCCAAGTCAACAGCCCAGGACCACTTCACACGATTTGAGTTGGGATTCCCAACCAATTTCAAGTCAATTTGCAGATATTCAACCCCTAAGGGAATCCTCTTGTCCTCATATCAAGTCATTTTCTCATTAATGAGCCAAGGGAGGGAAAGAGGAGTTCATTTTCTATATAAACAAGGCATTGGAAGACCAAAGAGAAGAAGAAGTTTGAGCATTGTTTGTTAGGCCCCTATACTACTAGTGTAACCCCTTATTTTTATTAGTACAACCCACTTATTATATTGATGTACCCATGTAGTTCCCATATTGTTACTATTGTGCCCCATAGAAGCCCACTATTGTTATTATTGTGCCCTTACATTTTTTGTTTTATGTCATCTTGTTATGTTATGACCCCTTAGACTCCTATATATAGAAAGGAGGTCTTTTCATTTGTATCATCCAAGAATTGTTCATTTGTGTAATGTAGAGGAGGTTTCCCCCTCGAAGAGGCTGAATTATAAGGCGTTGATCTCTCTTTTCTATCTTTTTAAGAGTTGGTTTCATAACATTTGGTATTAGAGCCTTGGATTCTAGGGTTTCGCTGCTCCAAATAGGTCATCGTGGCATTTTCACTATAACTTTATTTTTCGCGACGTTTCAGAAGCTAAAAAAAATTCATTTGAGAAGACATCACGTTGAACCTCAGGTCCGAATTTCAAAGCTTTTCATGCTATATTTGCGGAGATATGATCTGTGGAAGTTGGTCTTTTTGCAGATTCCTGAATTACATTCCAAACAGGTGACCTGGGGAAAATCATTATACCTTTCTCTCTAAGCATCGGATTGAAATTTCGTAAGAAGTTACAGAAAGAGAACGGAATGTAGTTTCTTGTAGATATTTTTCAAAGTCAAAGGTTGAAACAGTGACTCGTGGCACGTTGTACAAGTTCACTCTACTGAACTAGTCTATAATCAAGTCACTGTGGGAGATTTCGCATAACTCTTCCTTGGAGAATCCAATTTGGGTCAGACTGGTGGCATTGGAAAGAGGACATAGAGGGATACGGCAGATCGTAATTTCAAAACTAGATGATCAAAAAGTAAAGAGATACATCAGAGGCAATATAGAGCTCCCACAAAGTGAAAAAAGGTGTGTAGATTTTTTAAATTTTTGCTTAAGCTTGGTTTGAAAATTTATTTTGAAGGAATTCAAAGGGCATCATAGAGCATTATTATCGGTAACTGATTCCCCGAGGAAAGAGAATGAAAACACCTAGTAAGGAACCTGAAAGCTCTAGTATGACTCATGAAGAAGAGGAAGAAATGCTACATGATATATCAAAATTACAAGAACAAGTGCAACAAATGTCACTCTCACAAAACCTAACAGAAGCTAAGATAAATGGCGTGGAAGCTAAGATGAATGGCATGGAAGCTAAGATGGACAACTTGAAGATAGATTTGAAGACAAATTTGAAGTCAGGCATGGCAGATTTGAAGACAAATTTGACAAATTTTCTACAAGAAATACTTACTAATGGTGAAAAGGTAGTAAAGGAAACTCATGATGCGAACAAAAGAAATGTTAATCATGATTTATTAGACCGTAATGTGGGATTGAAGACCCACCATATTCCAAAAATCGATATGAGGAAGTTTGATGGCAAGGATCCCGCAACATGGATATTACAAATGGAGCAATTTTTCGATCTCAATAATGTGCAAAACACACAAAAGGTATGTATTGAACTTTATATTTGGAACCAAATCAATTTGTATGGTATCAATGGCTTTGTTCTTGTAAACAAATTATCACTTGGGCAATTTTTACGGAAGAATTGGTAGCACATTATGAGGATATGAAAAGCAACACTTTTTTTAGCCAATTGATAAGTCTCAAACAAAGGGTTCAATAATGGAGCACATTGAGGAGTTCCAAAAATTGAAAATAAGGGTAAAAGATATTCCAGAGGAGCATAGGATTGATGTGTTCATAGGGAATTTAAAGGATAATATCCAACATGATGTTTGCCTTTGGGAACCCCTGATTCATTAGAGAAGGCATTCAGGTTAAGCCAGAA
>APFE030228531.1:77901-90432 GCA_000404065.3 Pinus taeda
TATTATTGTGCCCTTACATTATTATTGTTATGTCGGCTCTGATTATGTTATGACCCCTTAAACTCCTATATATATAAAGGAGGTCTTTTCATTTGTATCATCCAAGAATTGTTCATTTGTATAATGTAAAGAGGTTGCCCCCTCGAAGAGGCTGAATTCTAAGGCTTTGATCTCTCTTTTCTATCTTTTTGTGAGCTGGTTTCATAACATTGTTATGTTGGAAAAATTTCCCCAAGAAATCCTGCATTTCATTGTCGAGAGAGTTCCATCATCATTGAGAGTTCTCTTAGATTTTTTTGAGAGAGAGTGAGTTTGCATGGGAGATTTAAGAAGGGAGTTCCTTGATGAGAGCTCTTGACCACCATTTCTCAAGAAAAACTCTCTTCAAGTGTTTGGATATCTCATTTGTATCTCTTCGACCAAAAATCAATAAAGGGCATTCTGTTCTTATGTCTTTGTTGATGTGTCTATGCATCATTTAAGAATTGTTTCATGTCTTATGTTTTATTTTTTTGTTTAATATTTCTCATGCATTTCTCTTATCTCATTCCATGCTTTGTTGGTTCTTATTTAAGCATTAACATCACCCAATTGTTTGTATTCTCTTTGTAGGTGAAAACCAAACTACAAGGAAAGGTGTTTTGGGACCCTTAATCAACAAAACACCAAATACAAAATGGTGACCATACTGTGTTTCTTTATTTGATTTAATTGGTTGTGTTGCATATCCTCTCTCTCTCTCTACATTTTCACTGTTTTAGCATCCATAATTTCTCTGGAATTTTGCAGGTTCAACTCAGACCTGTTCCTAGCTCGAACAAAACCTTAATTTGATTTTCAATCTAGTCGCACAAATTTTACCACAAACAAATGCACAAGTCACATGTCTGTGTAGACAAAAACTCACTCGGTTGACAAAGTGACCAAAAATTCATTGTAATTTTTCTTTCCCGAGTTTTTTGGAAACACCTAATGAATTACATGCACTCCTATATTTTTTCACAGTTTAGATAGGCTGCTTAGTTACTTTGTTAACCACTATTAGTAATGCAATTACTAATCTTTAATTAGAAAAAGTACAACTCAGAACTTAACTAGGGGAGAGTAAGTGGCGCTAATCCACACATATTTTCTATCTTGTTTTTCTCAATTCAATTATCACACATAAGTTAATTAGGAGAAGAGTAAGTGGCCCATTATCCACACATATTTTTGACTAATCAAAGCTTTTCGATTTTTCATTTTTTATTATCGGGACTAGGAATGGATGTTAGTAAGAAAGGGAGTAGCCCCTAATTCTCTTGTATCCTTGTGACAATCCTGGGTTTGTATCTGAAAGGTTTCTCAAAGCACTCGTTTTCCATCTCCATATATGCTCACATAGTGTAATTAGGAAAGAAGTAAGTGACCCATCATCCACACATGATTTCTTTTCTTGCAAGGAACAATAATAATATAGCATAATTAGGGGAGTTGTAAAGGATCACCACATATCCACATTGCATCACACTCTTGTATGCTCAACAGTTCAGTTGCACACACTTGCACCTCACACACTAAGCTTATCTAAACTTTGTATCAAGGGTATCCACCTTTTTGAATCTTGATACTGAGTTTTTTTGAAGCTTACATTTTTCACACCCTAAGTGAATAAGCCTATTTAAAAACAACTCTAACACTTGAACACACTAAATTCCCCACAGGGGTCACAAAAGAATTTATAGTTAAGGCTAGGACCATTAGGGTTAAGCAACCCATAAGCTGCCATGGTCATGTACATCTTGGAAACACAAAAGTTGTCTTATAGGGTGCTTAAAATCCTCCATCATCCCACAGAAAAGAATAACCATGCACACCATAAACTTGATTCAGAGGGGTTTAGGCTTAGGTCTCGCTGTGTGAGGTTCTCTATGAGGCTACCCGACTCATCTAGGGCTCCACATTGTTGAATGAATACCAAGAAGCTCAAGACTCGAGTTCCCTAGTGAGATGAAGGTAACCTTAGTGGAAAAAAATTTAGGGTATCTTTCCCTATAGGTGGAGGTGCGGGAAGTGCTAAAACCTCTTGATACCTTGGTTTATTCTTAGTTGCTAGAAGCACCACCAATAGATTTAGGATGTGGCGTCAGTACCCTTCCATAAGAATCCTCACAAGGCCCAGTTACTTTTGAGCGGAAAGGATGCATAGGTCTTGGTAGGATTTTTTTATCATACACAAACAACACGAAACCATTTTTTGTTTGATTGATCACACAAAATAAAGTTAAAGGGAGAATTTACCTTTCATTTTCACTATTTTTTATGTATGTGGTTCATTTTGTTTGATAAAATTTCCCTTCTCACCATATAAAGTAACATTCACCCACAAAGGGAACCATAGGGGAACCAAGGGTTACCCATTGCTCTCGTCGCATCCTAAACCTCCCCCTTTATCGAGAGGTTTTCCTGGTCTCTAGCCATCGAGGTGTAGAAGCCACCATTCAACCACTTTGATTGGGTCATCCTTTATTGGAGCAACCTTATTGGGGACACCTCCCCATCAAGGAACCCATTTTACTACCCCTATAGGGAGTCCACATACTACTCCCGTAAGTAGCCCTATTAGTTCTCAAGGGAACTTTTTTCAAGCTACATCCCTAGGTCATACCAATATGATCAACAACATAAAGATACCATTTGTTGCTTCTTTAAACCTACCATATTTAACTAAGCTCACCAATGATCCAATTTCCCACAATCAAACTTGGACAACCATGCCAATGAAGCTTCCTTCATACATTCCCAAGTTTGAAGGCAAACAGGGAGAAGATCCCACTAACCACATCATGACCTATCGTTTATGGTGTTGATCTAAGAACATCATTGAAGGTTCAGTTCGTATGAGGCTATTTCAACACACCATCACCAAACTTTCTGCGAAATGGTATGTGAGTGAGGTAATCGGTTACCATTACATGTTCAAATCCCTAGACTACTGAATTCACAAAGGAGGGGTCATGACCTCTTACCTGTTTCTCCTCGTGCGCTAACTGGGGGTTCTGGATGACCACTACAACTAAAATGCTTGTGGGCTCTACTCTAGAGTCCATGCTAACAAGTACAAATGAGGTGGCACCATGGGCCCCACACCCTTATATCTTTCCCTCTCTGTCAATCTTCTAGAGGCCCATTCACGAGCTCATGACCTCCTTTCACAAAACCGTCAACGACATTGGGATCAAGACATCCTCACCTACATCATGGTACCCTCTGTTTCATTTCTCCAACATACTCATTTTGGGGCCCATTTACATTTCACAATACCCATCAGGTGTGCCTTTCCGTGTTTTTTGGTTCATCTTGTTCAACACAATTCAGTTTTCATATTCTTGCATTAAGATGTTATTGGTTTTTGAAGTTGTAGGCTTCTTGCATTTTCTCAATAAGATCAGTCCCTCAATGCCAATCGATAGTTAATATATCATTCTTCACCTAGCATGATAGGCTTCCTCCAAATGTTTGAATATCTTGACATCATTTCCTTGAAATAAACCATCGGGTCCACCATCTCGACCATATTTACCATCACCTTCTATTTTCACATGGTAAATGTCCACGTTGGTCAATAGAGCCTCACTCACATAGATTATCGTAGTTCATAATACCCTTCATGGTATCCATGACCATTCTCCCAGGACTAAGAGCCATTTTCACCCTCATGTCTAAGAAGATTAGCCTCATACTTCTCTTCTTTTCTCATTGCTTACCACCCCCACTACTAGGCCATCTCTCTTGTTTACCAATCAGATCGAATTGAATGCACCTATGCATTATAAACTTGGCCTATCATTCATCCACATTGCAGTAGACCATCTACATCATTCCATCCACCTCAACAACCCCACACTGAGACCAGCCAATCGGCCCCCCGCCTACATCAACAAACCTACCTACAACATCACGCAGGCCATCACTTCCTTGGGGAACCCGTCTCTATGTATGTACGTCCCAAACAATTTTAAAATTATTTTGCAAAGTGTACATTTTTTATTTTTTTATGGAATAAAATTCTCACCCACGTTTTTGTGTCAGTGACCTGGCGATAGTCCTATGTATCCCTTGGTTGGAGCTAGATTTTCACCCATCTCATATCCATATCAATGATCATCATTTTCGCATACCATACCATGACAATCGGAACAATCATCCACACCCCCCCCCCCCTTGATGCCCTACCGATCCTAGGGTAACTTACTTCAATACTATTGTTTTGACTACCGTCAATTTTATCAACGCTCCAACCTTGGGCCGGGTTTTTCGTATCCCTCACATACTGTCAATTCTCACCATCATGTCTATGGAACCTTCCTATTGAAAATATTTGTACCAATTACACAGGGATTTCCTGAAATCATCTTTCAGGCGGTTGGCACTTCATTTTTTCGACACTAAAACTCATCTTCCAGAATCAAAGTAGTACCTTGGTTACTCCCACCCTATATGGATAATCTCGGGTGGCACAATGGGAACAATCATTTTCCCACTTATGTCATTGGTCTCCATGACATTCGACCTCAACATAAGTTTTCAAGTTAGGGTAGTATTGTACATTGTGACCATTTCATTTTCTGTCATTCAATTGAAGACACATGCATCCCATTACACCCCCCTTCAACAGTGCCTTACATCATATGCATGGGGGCATCTAGATCAAATTGTTTGTCAGAAACACCCCCTGAGGTTGAAATCAATTATCTTCATCAACTATCAACATGTCAGCTATCTCATCATTGACTTGACAAGCTGTTTTCCTGTATATTTGTACTATGTCAGTCCGAGTCATCATAACGAGCATCAGACATGCCCTCCTCGTGTAGACACTTTTGTATTATCATTTCTTCAGATAATTGGATTTTTGTAAGTTCTTAGTTAAGGACACATCCCCAATCATCTCCAATGATCTCATCTCTCTCAAAAAATCACGTCAGACTCATTGTTAGGACAACAAAACATGATGTATTTCAACTATACGCTTGCTCCTAACCTCATACATCAGAGGGCAACTGCTAACATGGAAAAATCATGCAAAACTTGTACAGGTCAGATGGCACCTAGAGTTAGACAACAACGTGTATAGGTGAAGCTTTTCCAGCAGAAGACATCATAAAAATAAAAAAATGAAATGTTTTTCAAGGTTCAATTTAAAAAATCAACTTACATGGACTTTCCAAAGGAAGAAATTCACTATCACGTGGCTTTTTCTTCGATAGCCGCGTGGGTTTCCCAAAGTCAAAGTCAATAGTCTGTGACCACTTCACATGATTTGAGTTTGGATTCCCTAACATGTACCACTCAAATAAAACCGATTTCACGTCGATTTGGAGATATTTAGCCCCTAAGGGAATCCTCTTGTACTCTTATCAAGTCATTTTCTCATTAATGAGACAAGGGAGGGAAAGAGTAGTTCAAATTATATATAAAAAAGGCATTGGAAGGCCAAAGAGAAGAAGAAGTTTGAGCATTGTTATGCTCGCGAAATTTCCCTAAGGAAATCTTGCATTTCATTGTTGAGAGAGATCCATCATCATTGAGAGTTCTCTTAGCTTCTTTGAGAGAGAGTGAGTTTGCATATGAGATTGAAGAAAGGAGTTCCCTCCTGAGAGATCTTGAGTGCCATTGCTTAAGAAAACCTCTCTTCAAGTGTTTGGATATCTTATTTGTAACTCTTCTACCATCAATCAATAAAGGGCATTCCATTCCCATGTCTTTGTTGATTTGTTTATGCTTCATTTAAGAATTGTTTCATGTTTTATGTTTTATATTTTTGTTTAATCTTGCTCATGTGGTTTTTTTTATCTCATTGCATGCACAGTTGGTTCTTATTTAAGCACTAACATCACCCAATTGTTTATATTATCTTTGTAGGTGACAACCAAACTACAAGGAAAGGTGTTTTGGGAGCCTTGATTAACAAAACAACAAATACAATCATCATAATCATATGATCCTATTTGTACTTGTATTCTTGGAGTGACTTGTTAGGGATTGGGGGAAGCCCTTAGGAGAATTTATGGAAGGGAAGGAGGACATCTTTGTTGGGATCTTACTCCTATAACCAAGGTTAACTCTTTTAGAGGAGACATTAGAGATGTTGATCATTTTTTTCTATCTTCAATTTTTTTTCTTGGTGGGGTAAACACCCATAGGGGATTTGAACTAGTGACCTTGTCACATGGAGTGCCTTAACATGACACCCATTCACCATCAATCCAAATCCCTGTGGGATTTTCTATCTTCATTCTTGTATTCAATCTTGTTTTGAGATGACCTAAAGTGTTCACTGATATTCTCTCTCTCTCCCTCTCTCAAAGTCGCTAGGGATTCTTGGTATTCTTAGAGTATGTTGACACATCTTGGAAGTATAGGGTTAGGGTTTATACCTTGGTGGTTTAAGATTATGATTTTGTGATAAAACCCTAGGGTATATTTGGAGGATGAGAAGAAGAGAAGAGGATGCCTAACCTTAGAGGACTTGTTGGAGTGATTCATGCATGTTGTAGCTCCTTGGTTGAGATAGGGTTTTTTTTTTTTTTTTCCTAGCTAGGGTTTTGGAGAGCCATTGGACTTATATTGGCCTTAAGAAAAGGTTATGGTATGTACATGTATGTCATCTTTGAGCAAACTTGTGCCTTTTCCAAATTTGTTTTCAGCCATATATGTTCTTCATGTATTTTTATTTACAACTTGATATGTCTTGATGTTTTGAAGTAAAAGAAAATATGTTAAGTGATATGAAATCATCATTGAAGAATTTAAGGGTTGTTTTTCTACTACTATACCTATTGTTTTATTGGTGTTTTTTTTGCTAAACCCATGGTGTTTGGAATTGGCGACCTTCACATAAGGAGTGCCTTACTAGTACACTCCATCACCAAACTTTCTATGCCTCATGGGAATTGTTTTATTACTATTATAACTATTATACAAGTGAATTTTTAAATTTGTCTTATGCAGGATACCCTACATATTTGAAAATTATCCAAGTTGTTTGAAATATTTTCTCCTCAAATTACCAAGAAGATTGGGCTACTAGAAAGTGAAATGCTATACTATTTCTATTGTTGGTGTATGCTATATTTTATAGCAACCTCAAGGATGAAAATTCACAAGGTTAAGATTCAAGGAACCTCTGATCAGATAGCTGAAATTTATGTTTTGCATTCAAATTCAAAGAGTTCAGACATTTCTACATAGAATTAGAGCTTGTTATGGTTGAGACCAGTCTAGAGTAAGAGAAAGTTTGTATTTCAGTTGGAGATTACTTGGGAGAGATATTGACCTTGTTTGAGATTATTAGGAATTATATCCTAGGTTAATTGAGATGATCAATTGTACCTTAGAGAAGGTTTGATGGTTTTTTTTCTTGTGATGAGGGATGATGGATCTACTTGTTGATGGTTGTTACAAATGTATTTTTAACAAGTGTGATTCCCAAGAGGACCTATGATAGGTCATTGATTTTCTCTGGGGGTTGCCAATGATAGGTGGTAGATCTATGCGATTATTTATTGGTATACTTTTATTTTTAGTGGGTGAGATGCTTAGGAGGATATGCGATATGTGGTTGATTTTCCATTTGGAAAATGCCAATATTTCCCACCTATGATATGTGGATGAGCTTCTTCATATTTTATATTTTTCAATATGCATATGGATGATCTCTTGTTTGTAATTTTACATTATATCTATTGTTCAATAACACGTGAACAATGGAGTTTGGGCACATATAACATATGATAGATTATTATTTAATGGGATTTCAGAGCAAGAGGGAGGCATCACCATGGTGCTTAGTGATATCATACTTATCTTATGAGAGGATTTGGCTCCATTTTATCTTAAATGCCTTTAGGGGACGTTATTGAGTTGAGTAATGTTCTATTTGTTCTTGAGTAGAGGAATAATTTTTTTGGACATTTTGTATGATAGATGTACAATAGAAAGTTTCTTATGAGGGACAATAATGTACCATCAATGATTGTAGTTTAGCTAGTCCAAGGCTCTTGGACATAGGGGAAAAAGAAGGTAGCCTTTTCAAGTTACTTAATGATTTAGTGGCACTTGTACAATTTAATGAAAGATCCTTCTAGCTTGGAAGAGGTACCAACATGTTGGGATGGCATGTAGACACGTTCAAAACCTATTATGGTTGTTATTATCACCTCTTGTATTGATGGATATAGTGATACTTCTATAATGTACAAGATTGATATCTTGATGCAATGGGAGATTGTGGTGAACAAACAAGTGATATTTGATGATTCTCATATAGTGTTAACAAGAACGTGGAGGTTGTTGTTCCAGAGGCAAATTTAAAGACTTAATATGAGTCAGATTTATAGGGAGATGAGTTACTCTTAAGTGTGGATATGCCTTCATGTATTCTAGCTTGTAGGACATTGAGGCTTGAGATCATATAGTCATGCTAGTCATGTTACACTGTTTTTTCCATCCATATGCCTTCCAATTGTTCATGGGAGGAGATACATGATACCTTGATGGAGGATGACATTAAGACTAATTGCAAGTTTGCAATTGATGGAAGTATTCTAATGTATAGTGATAGAGTTGATGGGATCTATTACATAGAGGGAGTTCCCCATGGACTCTTAAATAGAGGGAGTTTCCAATAATGATACTCTCACTTCAGTATTCTCTTGGAATGTGGGGGTTGAGATGCATGAGAGGGATTCTCATGTTGACAAGTTGTTCATGGCTTTGCATGGGTTTTTTCCTATGCCACAAGCTTGGTATTCCAAGATCAAGGAGTTTACTTGTGTATATTTCTATCTTTGTAACTTTGATATTGTGCCCCACTCATTTTTATATTGTATGGAGATGTGCTTTTTGAAAAGTAAAGGATGAAGAACTTTGTGGAATTTTTTAAAATTATTATTAAAGAGATCCATATATAAATATAATCAAATATGACCTTTGGTTTCATCTTCCCATAGGTCCAATGGATGTTCCTATTCCCCCGACTCTTCATATTTCTCCTAAATTGAATATTTGCAATATAACATAATCCCTAGGATTAGGTATCTAACATTACCTACTTTCATTCAAAGAGGTGTTTATAAGGCCAAGCATATCTCTGAACTTCTCAAACTTTTCTCTTCTAAGCGCTTTGTGAAGATGTCTACAATTCACTCACCTGTCGAACAATGTATTAATATAATGGGCATAGCCTCTACCAGACATCGATTTAAAGAGTGCTTTGTGTGGATGTGCTTTCTTTGATCATGGAATCTAGGATTATTGGCCAACTTGATTATTGGCCGGGCATTATTGGCTAACTAGGATTATTGGCTAGGCATTCAAAGTCTTATCTACTAGAATGGATTGCTTGGGTGATCTCCAAGAGACAATTGTTGATCCAAGACTCATGACGTATCATGAAGTAGACACTCCATTCTCCTTATTCCCATCCTAGTGTGTATTTGTATGTACAACTAGTTTGAATTCCTTCACCTTAGAGTATCTGAGCCCAAAGTATTGAGTTCCCTTCAAGTATCTTAGAATTCTCTTTGAAACACACCAATGTCCTTCTTCATGAAATTAGAAATGGCCCCAACTATAATTGAAACATTTGGTATGGTAGTAATAAGGTAGATAAGGCTCACCACAAGTTGTCTATATTTAGTTGCATCCTCAAATTCATTCCCTACTTTGATTTTAGTGTCATATTTTCCTTCACTGGAATAGAGAGAGAATTGCAATCAACTGCATTAAATTTATTCGATGACTCTCCAATGTACATCTTTTTGGAAATGAATGTACACCTTGAATTCTATGCTACTTCAACACCCAAGTAGTAATGAAGATGTCCCATGTTTATCATATCAAAACCCTTTCAGAGATAGAGTGCTTCCAAATGTTTTGTTGCTTATAAATGTTGGAGTATATGTTGCACCAACATGTATCATAGATTGAACAAGAATTGTAGTGATTCCAAAACCAAAGGAAGGATTACTTGAAGCCCCAAAAATTAGAGTGTTGGAATACCCAAAGGCAGGGACATTTCCTAACTCAAATGTAGGTTTTTGTCCAAATGGAGTAAATGTTGCAGAACCAAATGTAGGTGTTGAAGGTGCACCAAAAGGTGCCAAAGGTATCAAACAATGAGGTGGAAGAGGATGGCGGCGAGGGAGTGTATGTGGTTCCAAAAATTCCTGTTGTTATGCTTCCAAACATAGAACTTCTAGTGTGCGCAAAAAATGAACTTTTGGTACACATAGAGGCTTCAAGACATACATTGGTTCATTCTTCCACGCAAATAGTGTTGTTCCTCAAGTTGTTTTTTATGACTAAAATAAGTCAAAGCATTCTATGAAGGTGTTTTAAACCTTCCCTCTTTAGGTCAAAACCAACATTTTTTATTAGAGTGGGTATCCTTATATTGGTTTATCAAACAATAGAAAACACTTTAGTTATGATCATATATGCTATAGACGTATGAATATATAAATGATTTTAGTGAAAAGGTTGGTAAGACAATATATGCATGATTTTAAAAAATTCAATGGCATAAACAACAATTGATTATTATTGGGTTCTGTTATATTCTTTCCACGACTAGCCCACGTAGTTAACCAGGGGGTTAGAAGGGGGGCAGCCACCCCCCACCCCCAATTGTTGCGCCGATTCCGTAACCGAGGGGGGTCACAGGGGGTTTGAAGGGTGCAGGTAACCCCAGTCTATGGGGTCTAGGGTAGTGCCCCGGAAAATTTTGGTTTTAGAACCTATATTAGGTTGGGTGGACCTACCTATGGTTTTTTGCATGTTTTTCACACGCGGTTTTGGACGCGATGGTTTTCGGTCCATGTTATTGGATGCTTTATCATGTATAAATATGTATTGTAACATTGAAATGAACATAATGAAAAATCAAGCTGGTAGTCCCAGTTTTGGGATCCAGGGGGAAATCTCTATGTATATGTTTTTTATGCATTATGCTCTTGCATTGTTTATTTTCTATGTTTTAGAATTCGTATGAAGGTAATTTCTGTATGGGGTTAAAATCTACATTTGGTATCGGAGTTGTTTTGGCTTCAAGGGGATGCCTTTGTTACTGAGGGGTTTCGCTCAGGCCTGTGGTAGACTCCGTTCAGTGGGAGATCTATGAGATCAATTTTGGTGGTGAAAGATGATGGTGAGAAGTGGAAAGATAGAGATAGAGAAATTTAATGGTCGGAGTTTTGAGTTGTGGAAACTTAAGATGGAGGATCTGTTGGTGGATAAAGATCAATGGATCATGGTAGATCTGGGTACTAAACCAACGAGAGTGTCCGATGAAGAATGGAAAAAGTTAGATCGGAAGGCAAAGAGCACAATATGATTGTGTGTCTCAGATTCAATATTGTTGAATGTATCAGGGAAAGCTACAACGAAGGCTTTGTGGGACAAGTTAGGGAATTTGTACCAATCTAAGTCTCTAGTGAATAAACTTTTCCTACGAAAAAAGATGTATAACCTGAGGATGAAAGTTGGAGACTCAGTGACAAAGCATCTGAATGCGTTTAATACTGTGGTAAGTCAGTTATCGTATGTTGATATCAAAATTTCAAATGAAGTTAAGTGCATTAGTTTGTTTTGTTCTCTACTAGATTCGTGGGATAGTTTGGTTATTGCAATAGGTAGCAATGCAACTGCCTTGCATTTTGATGAAATAGTCTCATCCTTGTTGATGAAGAAGATGAGATGGAAAAACATGAAGATCCAGAATGGTGATGCCTTGTCTGTACGAGGACAATCCCATAATAGAAACAAAAATAAGTCATCGAGTGGAAGATCTAAATCTAGAGGGAGATCTAAATCTCCAGGAAAAGGTGGTGTATTGGAAATGCAGAAAGGAAGGGCACTACAAAAGGGACTGTAAATCTAAAGCTCCTGACAAAGGAAAGGGATCTTATGATGCTCCTTCTGCAGAGGTGAAAACCACCGCAGATGAAGGTGGGGATGTGTACTTGGCTTCTTCAAGTACACATGTAGATCATGAGGCACGGTTGATTGACTTAGGTGCATCCTTTCACTTCACTCCTCATAGAGAGTGGTTCTGCGAGTATGAGAAATACGATGGTGGTGATGTCTTCTTAGGGGATAATAGGAAGGCTAGAATCATTAGTTGCGGAAAAGTAAAGTTGAAGTTGCAAGGTGGAAGGGTTAGAACACTTCCGAGTGTTCTGCATATTCCTGCATTGGCTAGAAATCTCATTTCTGTAAGCAAGTTGGATGATGCAGGTGTAAAAACAATGTTCGAGAAGGATACTTGCAAGATGGTTCGAGGAGAACTGGTATTGATACGGGGAGTTCGGATTGGAACTCTGTACAAGCTGCAAGGTAGCACTGTTGTTGATGGGTGTAACAACTTCGTGGTTCCTGAAAGTGGAGCAGAAAATCTAGTGGTCTTTGGAGAGAATACCATGCTGTGGCATCAAAGGCTTGGACATATTGGAGAGAAGGGCCTTTGAATACTTCATGGTAAAGGTATGG
>APFE030228531.1:90452-132104 GCA_000404065.3 Pinus taeda
GCCTTTGGGAACCTGATTCATTAGAGAAGGCATTCAGGTTAGCAAGAAAAATGGAAAGCAAAATTATGGCAACCAAGAAGCACACCACTCACAACTATAAAGATGGAAGTGTGGTTGCCCCTAGTCTTCCACAACCTATAAGGTTGACACCACAACAATTGGAAGAAAAAAGAGCAAAAGGGCTTTATTACAGTTGTGATAACAAATACACTAAAGGTCATAAGTGCGCTGAGAAGAAATTATTCTACATAGATTGCGAAGAGGAAGAAGAAAAGAAGCAAGAAAGTTCAAAAGAAGAGGATATACTCCAGGAACAAAGCCTAGATAAAGAAGAATTGAATCCGACCATATCTTGTAATGCATTGGCGGGACTTACCACTCCTCAAACCATCAAGATAGAAGGACAAATAAAGAAGAAAAAGGTGCAAGAAGTGAAAGATCACATAGAGAAAGAAGAAATGAATCCAACCATATCTTCTAATTCATTGGTCGAAATTACCACTCCTCAAACTATCAAGATAGAAGGACATATCAAGAAGAAAAATGTTCAAGAAGTGAAAGATCAGATCGAGAATTAAGAAATGAATCTGACCATATCTTGTAAAGGATTGGAAGAAATTACCACTCCTCAAACTCTAGAGATAGAAGGGCATATCAAGAAGAAAAAGGTTCAAGCAGTGAAAGATCACATCGAGCATCAACAACAAGTTCTCCAACTTTTAAAGGATATTGCCACTTCAGTGCAAAATCAAACAAAACAACAGGTAGATCAACATCGTAGTGATTTTTTTTTTGATGTAGGTGATTGGGTATTTTTATTGCTACATCTCAAGAAAGCTATTTATGAGAAGGAAATGTTGGCAATACTACATGCACTTAAAGAATGGCGACCTTACCGAATGGGAAGACTCTTCAAGGATGAGGATGTGGAAGCATTGTTTTGTGCTATTTCTATTATCCAACCAGATTGGATAAACGAAGCAAGGGATGAATGGAAGAAAGACGAAGAAGTATGGCCACTTATTCAAAAGTTGCAAAAGATCCCAATTCAAACAATATTGTCAGAAATTGAAGAGGAAGGAAAAATCATATTGGAACCTGAAGCAGTCACAAAAACAATAACCCGACAGCTACGAAATCAATAAATTTCAGAGTATCTCATCAAGTGGAAGAACTTACCCACTGAAGATTCTTCATCAGAGGACAAGTAGTTTATACAGAAGCATCAAGAACTACTCAAGCGTTGAGGACAACACTTTTTGAAGAAGAGGGGCATGTTAGGCCCCTATACTACTAGTGTAACCCCTTATTATTATTAGTACAAACCCCCTTATTATATTGATGTACCCATGTAGTGCCCATATTGTTACTATTGTGCCCCATAGAAGTCCACTATTGTTATTATTGTGCCCTTACATTATTATTGTTATGTAGGCTCTGATTATATAATGATCCCTTAGACTCCTATATATAGAAAGGAGGTCTTTTCATTTGTATCATCCAAGAATTGTTCATTTATGTAATGTAAAGGAGGTTGCCCCCTCGAAGAGGCTGAATTCTAAGGCGTTGATCTATCTTTTCTATCCTTTCTTGAGCTGGTTTCATAACACAAAGTATTCTAGGTGCTGATGGAGGCGAGTATTCGCATGGCCATCAACTAGAAGTCGTGGTTTTCACCAACCATGTTCGAGCAGTTGTTGGGGTGCGTGGATTTCAAGGTAGACTTCCACCATATTTACTTCCAAGCACATAAGGACCCTGACAATAAATGGATTGACTTACCCCAATGGCCACGGATGACGTGATTACATAAGTCATCAAGCGTTGGCTAGCAGACTGGCATGTTGCATCCGATGAGGTTGTCAAGACTAGAAAGTCCACGAAGAAAGAGAAAAAGTAAGCGGCCAGACATAAGGTTCAGTTGTTGGCTAAAAAGAGGAAGAAAGAGGTCGAGGAGAAGGCCTAGGTAGACGTGGAGTGTGTCGCAAAAGAATAGGCAGAGCAGGAAGAGCATGGCTCCGAAAGAGTCAGAAATCTCCTTTGCCCCAAACGGAGGAAGAAGAGCGGTTAGACTAGGGTGTTGGAGATCAACAAGAAAGCACTCCCTTCTAAGTAAAGCAGTATAGGGAGCAGGAGAAGGAAGGAACGCGCAAAAAGAAGAAATCCACCAAGTCATCACTAGATCTAATTACCCTGACAGAGGGCGACTTGGATTATATTGGTGATAAGGTGCGGGATATAACAGCAGAACTGTTGCAACGGCAGAAGCAAGCACTAGGCACCATACAGACGGGTCTGCATGAGCTATAGATCCAAATGACTAGACTCCAAGTAGCTACAGGACAAAGCAGCGCGACATCCACCAGTTGCCTGATGGAGCTTTGAACATGGAGGCGGCCACTAACAAGGCAATTTTCAGCGCTTTTAAGAATGTGGGCCTCAACTTGGCCATGCTCCCTAGTGAGTTCCTTCACACACTACAAGCAGGTGTAATTACAGAGCTTAAGGCCCAGGAACAATGCACGCTGAGCATGATCAGCGAGTACAAGGTCAACAAGGAACATATGTTCATTGAGAATACAGCAGTGCTAGAAACATAGAAGAAATTACAGGCGCAGAACGAGAAAATTGCAGTCGTGGTGGCCGAGGCATGCAGGACAGTCCTTGAACTGCATATCCCGGAGGAAGCGCCGGTGGACGCTAAGATCAGGAAGTTGGTTTTAGGTGTGTGCAAAGCAAAAACAGAAGTGGCCAAGGTCTAGTTTGAACTAAACCTGAAGATAACAGAGCTTGAGCTGAAGTCACAGCCTTAAACTCCACCAAAGATCAGATAACAACGCGAGGCCGCTGAAAGGGATGGAGTCGCAGCAATCGATGCCACGGTGGCGGATTGGACCACACTCTTTGAGCAGTCCATGGAGGTAGTCACAATGCTCTAGGAAGATCCAAACCTACAAAGGTTGAATATGGAAGCGCATGAATTGCATAAGCAATATGATGAAGCAAGACTAACGGCATGCACCGTCGCTATATCATAGCGACTGGCCAAGCTGCATGAGGCAAAGAAGTTGCTCAAACAGGTGGAGGCAGCGCAAAGGACAAAGGCAGTCCTCAAGGCTAGACTGGGGACTTGGATGGATGAGGCCTGTGTTATCTCTACCACCATTGAGGAGAAGTTGGTGAGCCCACAAAGAACACAACAGAAGATAAAGGAAGACAACACAAGACCAACGACAGAGCAGCTAGTGAGGCAGATCAAGCAAGCAGCCACGCAGAGTGCGACTAATGTAGCAGTAGCACAAGTAGAGTTGGGAGGTCTCGGCAGTAAGATCTCCACGCCAGCAAAGTAACTCGAGGGTGAGTCACAATATTTTTGTTGGGGGCCTGTTGGGACAGGGTCCGCTAGGGTCAATTTTGGGGCAGAAGCCCAAGTTTTATTGTAAAAAGTGTAAAGTCTTTACAAGTTGTGGTCGCGGAGCACATAGATAGTAAAGTGTCATAAAGGGTTTTATCCTTCTTTTATGTAAGTTGTGTCAGCTTTAGTAGATCTACCCATGGTCCACGGACCATGGGATTATATAAAAAGTAGAGTCTTAAAGAGTCTAAAGCAACGGGAAACGAAGAATGAAGATGTAATGGGTCATTAAGAGTAAGAGCGAAGAAGTCTTTGAGTAAAAGAGAGGTTGTGTAGCTATGTGCGCGGAGGCCTAGAGTAGATTCTGCAACTAAGTGCACATACCCCTACCGTTGAGTGCACAAGGAAGTCTTGAGTCTGTAAAAACATAAGCATTAATAAAGAGATTATTCCATCCATTCATATGTTTTGTCCATTTATTTCTATTATGAATGAATGCACTATTATGTTATGATGAATGATGGGTTTATGAATTAATATTGTATTGATGCGTGATTTTACATGATTTATATTGTTATATGAATGCAGGTAATAATAATTGTTTACGCGAAGCATAACCTGTCATATGTCAAAGTTATCAAACACTTAAACCGATCTCTGGAAACACAGAATTAAGTGTAATTACAGAGGCACGTAAGTGGAGGATTTCCCTGTTTAGGGTCCACAAAAGATAGTTGTAGACCTTCGCAAAGGTCTAGAGGTTGATAAAAGGAAGCTACATCGATAAGCCTTAATGGCTTATCGATCTACACGAAGGCATGTTTAGGACATAAAATGACATTACACTAATCTCTGGGTGCGGAAACTTGGTTCCAGCATCTCCCCACACTGCTTCGGGTGAGACTTTAACCCACGCTCCGCGAGTTGATGCCGAAAGGGCTAGTAGGGTAGGGATTTGTTTGGCAAACTTAACTTTGAACCTGGGTCATGACCCACTAAGCCAGCACAAGGAACTTTCATTTTCTACTTTTTTCATGCATTATCATAGTGTCGATGAGTATTTTTGTTACTTGACAACTTCTCAGACATTTTTTATCATTATACAACCTATACCATTTAATACGGAAGCCATTAAATATATTTTTTTACATAAATAATAAAAAAATTAGCCAAAAATAGCTTTGGTAACCGATGTGTTTATTTGAATAAATGCACGTGTTTATTCCAGTAAATGCACCAGGCGTTTAATTGTTTGGCACTGTCATCAAAAGTTATTATTTTTAAACAATTTTAAATTATGACAGTGCGGTTTGTAACGATAAAGGCTTTGCAATGACTTAACAATGCTATTTGACAGAGGCGCATCGGTGCATTATATTGCACTGAGAGCAACGATGAACATATTGGACAAAACCGACAATGTTATAATATATTGGTGTGTTGTATTACATAGGGCGCACCAGTGCATTACATTAAACAGGGCGCACCAGTGCATTACATTAAACAGGGCACACCACGAAACATATATCCGGTTTTTTTTTTTTTTAAGGGACAAGGCCAATAGGGTTTGGATATAATTCAATAACTTATAAGTAATCCCCCTAATTTACATGTCAAACATTCTATATATAGTAAGTACACAAACCCATTAAATCTAAAATTCCTAAAATGAAAAACCCTAATTGTAAAGTGGTAGAAGGAGTAAACCTTAAGGTGAAATTTTGCAATCACATAAGGAAGAAGAAGCAAGGGTTTAAGGTAAGTATAGATTATTTTTATTTATTTTAATTTTAATTAAATTTAAATAAGAACAAAGTTGGTAAAAAAATCTACTAATAAAATCAATAGTAATTTTTTTATTATACAGGGTTATTAATTTATTTTTATTTTTTTGAATTGTGAATAAATCTAATAGAAATTGTAAAAACTTTTAACAAAAAAATTTAAATTTTTTTCTATCTGGGGTTTTGAGTGAATCACCACACCTTTCAGCTTATGACCTTTTTGTGGTTTCAAAATATTTTGCTACTCCAAAGTGCTCTCAGTATGTCTCTCTTGAAAATTATCTCTCTTTTATTTAAACCCTAACAGAATTTGTTAAAAAAATTATTACTAAAATAAACAATAAAATTTTAAAATATTACTGTGTAGGGTTTTGAGTCAATCCCATACCTTTCAGCTTCTGATTTTCTGAATAGTCTGCTACTCCAAAGTATTTTGCTGTTGCACAGTGCTCCTGGTATGTCTCAACTGCAAATCGCAATCCCTTGAAATTCTGGGAAAAATAATGAAATAGTGAATAATTCATTACTATTTAAAAGACTTTATTACATTAGATTTTGAAAAATCAATTGTCACTCATATTTGAATTAAAAAAAAAAAAAAAAAAAAAAAAAAAAAAAAAAAAAAAAAAAAACCCCTAGTTTTTTTGGTTCACTTTATCCGAACATTAGTGCGTTCAATTGTAAAGAACATCAGTGTGGTTTATAAGAAAAATGCACCAACATGGCTAGGGCGCCAATTTTTTTCAAATCGCCAACATAACATTTCTTATTTTTTAATTTTTTTGAAATCCCAAAATGGTGCGATTAATATTTTAACACAACTCTGCGGTTTGTATTTATATGCATCAGTGTTGTAATTGTTATAAGAGAATTGAGATGGTAGAATTCGTTTTTATTTTCTAAATTCCGGAAATAGGTGCGTACTGGTGTTGTTTTTATTTAAACGCAACAGTGTGTTTTTGTACAAGAGCACCAGTATGATAACATATTTTATATTTTCTGGAATGTCAGAAACTGGTGCGGGTATTATTTGAACGCCCCAATGTTGATATGATTTAAACACATCGGTGCGATTAAAAGTTATATGAAATTTTATTTTCACATAAAATGGCATATTAATCTCAAATTATCCTTTAGGACATATGCACATGAATTATAGTAGTTCACAATATACATTTTCTGCCTAAAGTCACTTTATTTTTGAAAAATGGTTTGAAAACTATATTGAAATTCAGATTGTGTTTATATGTTTCTCGAAATTAATTTTAGATATGCACACAAAATTTTATTTATGATTTTTCTCATATGCGGGGACAGAATCTCAATAATATCAAAAGGCCTATTCTTCAAATTCCATCTTGTTCCATATTCTTGATTAAAATCCTTAGCAAAATTCTCCCTTTTTGTCTCCAGTAAGTTCAGATTTTATTTTTATTTCAATTATCTAATTGAATTTACTTTTTTTTTAATCCATATCATTTTGAATAAAAATGTATCCAAATTTGCAAGATCCTGATTCAAAATCAAGCTCAAATGTCGAAAATATTCTTCCATTTCAAAAACATCGGAAGCTCTTATCAAGAGCAGCATATCGTAAGAAATTGGTAGATGAAAATGGACAGCCTCTTCTCCTCACCAATTGGAACATGGCATCTTCCAATCGCAATCCTAGATCAACAATGGTAATAATTGTTTGGTATAATGTAATTTCAACAAACCAATTACATTGACATGCTCACTAATGTCATTGATATTGTAATAATGACGTTCAATATTTTTTGAAATTAGGATTCTAGTGATGATGAGAGACCCACCTACCATCTTCCGGTGTACCCCACTACAATGTCAACTCGAGAGAAGGTTGCATTAAGAGCAAGACTCGGAGAGGAAGCAAACAAAGAATGGTTTAATCAACCACCTATTCAATTCCCACTACATCCACATTCATCAATTAGGAATGACTACAACAATAATAGTTCTTCATCACAAGTTGGTAATGGAGGTAATGAAATAGAGGTTGGTATGGATGATTACTTATGGGATACGACTGTCATGGAGGCAATGTTTTTATATTCCTTCTAGAACGATGAGATAGGGGATGATGCTGATATCATTTATACCTTATTCGAAATCCTGAAACCGACTTCCACCACCCCTCTCTTTGGACCTGGAAACAAGTCAAAGTTTGCTCCTCTGGGAAAAATAATGTTGTTGTACAACTTAAAAGCAAATTTTGGCATGTCGAATGCATGTTTCTTGGCAATATTGAGGTAATTAGCCTATATGATTGGTCAATTCGCTTATATTTTAAGAAATATTGACACACAATAAAAATTAAAAATGGTTGATTTTACAAACATTAAATATTGACATTGTACAATTATATTCCCCACCAACTATAGGTTACTCAAAGATAAGGTTCTTCCAAGTGATAATTTCTTGTCGAGTAGCTGTGAAAAGGCAAAGCAGTTGTTGAAAATCTTGGGTGTTGAGTACATGTCATATCATGCATGTCTGAACAATTGTACTCTATATAAAGGAGAATATGCAGACAAAGAGATATGTATGAAATGTGAGCACGCCAAGTACTGTAATTCAAAATAAACGAGTAAATCACATGGTCCTCCTCATAATATATTGATGCACATGCCTATAATACCAAGGATTCAAAGGCTCTTTCATTGCAAAGAATTAACTATGTTGCAAAGATGGCATGCCTCACACAGAAGTGAGCTGGGAATTATGTGAATCCCAACAGATTCAATAGCCAAGAAGCATACAGAGGATACATGGCCTGAAAAATTCAAGTATGAAGTACAAATTCTACGACTCAGCATAGCCCTGGATGGCATCAACCCATATTCCCTCCAAAACACTAAATATTTTGTTTGGCCTGTAGTAGTGATTAATAATAATAACCCCCCATGGTTGTCCGTGAAGAGTGAACATCTTATGTTGGCTCTTATAGTCCCTAGTAGAAGACAAGTGAAGAATATGGAGGTATACTTACAACCATTGGTAGATGAATTGAAGGAATTATGGGAAGGGATACATGTGTATGATGTAACAAGACCAATCACAATAGAGAGGAGTTTTACATTGTATGGCATATGTGCTAACACCATACATGATTATCTAGGCTTAGGATTTTGCTTTGGTAAATTACATTTTATTGATTTGTTTATTTACGTAACAATATTGTTTCACATATATTTAATTTAATTCACTGCAATTGTTATGATCTTCATGGTTACTAACGTATCAACCTGTATACAATAAGTTTGCAAGTCTTGTAACAAAAGGGTATCATGGATGTAAATGTTGTGAACCTTCTTTGAAGGCTAGGTGGTTCGGCAACCTACGAGAGCCAGTGTATGACTACTATAGTGTATTCCTCCTAGAAGAACACCCTTACAAAAGAGAAACATCTACTTTTAATGGTAAACTAGAGAGAACCCAAAGGCCTACAATAATGACACTAGATGAATGTCTTAGAGCATACAAGAGAGAGAGAGAGAACGAGAAGGAGTTTGCATAAATGTTTGATTAAAATGGGGAGCCTATGTTCGATGATCCAAAATTCTTCGACACCTATGTTGAGAAATTACCCATTGGGATGAAAAGGAAATTTGTCTTTTATGAGCTCCCATATTGGGAGCATCATAAGATTGCCCACTTACTAGATCCCATGCATATATTTAAAAATGTGACACATTAGCTATTAGGAGAGATCTTATTCTTAAAAAACTAAAAATAAACATTGGCCAAGACAAGAAACTAGAGGAGAGTTTGGTCCCTCTTTTTCTTTCAAATAAGGTGATGTCCCATAGATTTTAAAGAAAAATGATATTTCTTTGGCAAAGGAATTTATAATAGTGTGAGGGTGCCTACTTTATATGGGTCTTCACTACAACGCTGCTTCACTGTGGAAGACCATTTGTCAAGGTTGAAACGGCATGACCATTTGAACCTTCTAAGAGTACGTATGTCAAAAATATAATTTTATTATTTTTATTTATTTCTATGCAATGGGATATTTTATAATTAAGTTTTGTATTATGTACTATTTACTATGCAGTTTCATTAACCTCTGCTCATGTGTGGGTGTGTGAATCATGACTTCCCCCAAGACCTACAACGTGCCATATCTAAATTATCTGCATTTGTACGTTGGATCACATCAAAGGAGATTCATATGCCTAACATTCCATGGTGGCGTCAAGAGATAGTTGATATTGTTTGTATGTTTGAGAAGGAACTACTTACGAGTTTCATGGACTTGGGATGATGAAAGGGATGAAGGCAAAATATAAGGGGAGATTCTCAAAACGAATGGAAAGAGGCACATGATAAAGAGTAAGTGGCTTATCATTTGTCAAATTTCTACACAATAACTATTCACACTAAACTTCATATTAATGGATATTTTGATCTCATATATATATGTGTGTGTGTGTGTTGGTTTGATTTCATCAGTGAATTCAAAAATTGAAGACACATTCAAGGAAATGGGACAATCATAGGAAAGAATTCAAATGGTTGAATGGTAGAAGTGTGCCTTATCCCGATCATTTAGAAGAAAATATGTCAATGAAATGCCCTAACAGTTGGGTTGTTGATCAAGTCAAAGAGAAATATTGTGCATTTCATTATTACCTGTGTGCTGAAGATGATGCACTAAACATAGGGATTGGATGCAGCAACTCGGTAAGTATAATCTCCTTTTGTACATTTTTAACTTCATACTTGATATGGACTTATGAAGGAACACAACAAAATACATATATAAACATAAACACAGAGATGCAACATAAATAAAACTTCATTTCATTAATATCAAAGAACTTAAATATGCTTACATACATAATGGAAATAAACTAACTTGAGCGATGGCATCTTATCTCTGAGAAGAGATGTGGCGGATACATGCCTCTTAACAATGTTACAATGAGGCTCAAAGGCATGTTTATTATTGACAAGTAATGGAAAACCTTAAACATCCAAAAACCTAACCCTAGGAGATGAAGAGCCAAAACTATGGGCCTTGTTGGGTTAAATTGGTACATCAACTTCTTGGGGTCGTAACATTGGCATACAATATTTGTTTTACATGCACGATACCTCATTAGAAATATCTATCCGAGGACTATAACTTTCGATTGCAAGCATTAATTAAGGTCTTATGTTTGCCTATTTTCCAACAAAAAATGTTGTTGAGGGCCTCAAAATGGCTCTAAAAGTTCAGGACCCGAAAAACTACCAAAACTAGTAAATTGTGCTATAATTAAGGAAACTGAAAAACTGAAAGAAACATAGGTGGGGGTCCAAGTGGAATAGGCAAGTGGCCACCAATATCCACCTGGATTAATCATCCCCCCTTATAAAGCAATGGTCCCCATTGGGTTGAGTGCCTCCATGAGATGGGGAAACTTCTATTGAACTTGGTCCCTGGTGAACCACTTGCCTAGGTGCAAGAATTGGCTAGCTTTGAAAACCCAATACACTTGGATGTCTGCTAGCGAGTGTTCTTGATATGTGTATCCATGATCCTATAAGTTGTGGCTTGTTTCATGCAGTCTGGGTTTAAATTTTTTGGTGTGAGTTGTTTTGCAATGTCTAATGTGTCTAGTAATGCTGGAACGTATGGTCGAAGGCGGTCCAAATTCAACACTGGGTGCAGGCCAAGGAACAGGCGAATGATGAACTCAAAATCATTGTCTCCCACAACCTTGGTAATGGTGTAAGGCCCATATCAAAGTGGTATGAGCTTCCGATGGGCTCTGGTAAGGCGTTCTTTCTGCAAATGCAACCAAACCTTGTTGCCCACTTGAAACTTGTGTGGCACTCGATGTTGATCATGTCACTGCTTGTACTTGGAAATCGACTTCTCCAAGATGTCGTGAACCTATTGGAGGACGTGTTGGATGCGTTCAAAAAATCTGGTTTTTTCATCAGCCTTGGACAATACATGTGTGGATTCTATCTATGTAGTCGCATGAGGGATGGCAACATCAATCAGACACAATGGTTGAAATCCTAGACCCACTTGAAAGGGGTTGCGACCAGTCGAGCTATGGAGAGATTTGCTATAATTGTGTTGCACATAGGGAAGGCTCTCTATGTAGGTTTGTGGATGCTAGGAGTTGTACATGCGGAGTATGTGCACTATCATCCTATTTACAACCTTTGTCTGGCCATCAGTCTGGGGATGGAATGAAGTCGACTTTGTGAGCTTGGTGTCCAATAGTGTCCAAAGTATTGACCAAAATGTGTTTAGAAACCTGCTATCCCAATCTGATATAATTGTCAGCAGGATCCCAAAATGTACCCACACTCGTTCAAAGAAGAGTTTGGCAGTGTCCTCTATTGTGATACTTTTCTTGCAAACTGCCAATATAGCAATCTTAGAAATTTTGTCCATGACCACAAATACACAGTAATTACCATGCTTGGTAGAAGGGAGGCCAGATAGATACTCCATGGACATGGATTCCCAAGGTTGGTTGGGAGTAGGCAAAGGAGTGTATAGGCCTTGTTTCTTGATGGTTGGCTTGGTGATGGCGCAAGCAGTGTAGGATATGATATATTTCCCAAAATCCTGTTAGAGTTTTGTCCAATAAAAGTACTTTTCTAGTATGGCCACAGTTTTCTCCACACTAAAGTTTCTTGCAACCTGACTATAGTGTGCCTCCCAAATCAGCTTGGCACACTGCTTGAAGGAATACAAAGGTGGCCCAGGTAGCATAATAATGTGTCCTAGAGGTGGAAATCAGGAACTTGCTTGCCATCTACTAGCATCTGGTATGTGGAGGTGAACTCTAGATCATTTTTGTATAGTTGCGGCCATCTAGAGGTCTAATGGCCACAAGAGTTGAGAACAGTAGTAAGTGTTGCAATTAAGGGCTCGTTGAGGCAATATGCAACATCATTTGCACTTCCCTTTTTGCATTTAATGTTCAAGTGGAATTGTTGCATATATGTAGACCACTTTTGATGGTGATCGTTCTGCAACTTCCCTTGTTTCTGTATAAACTAAAAAGGTCAGTGATCGGTGTGGATGACCATCTCCTTCCTCAAAATGTAATGCTTCCATTGTTTGCAAACCTACACGATGGAATACATCTCTTTATTATAGGCATTGTTTTCCTTTTTCTAGCACCTGCAACACAAGTGCTTCATGAGATATATAAAGCTTCCTAGAGACAGCCTCTAGGTTGATTGTAGACCAGTGCCTAAGACATCTTAAAGCGAGGAGTGCTTTGGAATATTATCAATGTAGCTTTCTGCTGCACTCCAATTGTCACGTAGTTTGAAAATATAATAAAGGGGGCTTCATTCAATAGGTCTTCATCAAGGTAAACTCAAGCCAATACATGGATCCAAATGCTCAGGGGTAAAACGAGCCAATATCAAAGATAAATGTCTAGTTCTTGTGGCCGACACACAACAATAGGTAGCTTAATATTGGATTTGTAGAAAAATGAAGAGGGGGAGAGAAAGGAAGGAATATGATGCATAGGGTTGGGAATAATATAGAACCTTAAGCAACAATATTCCGGTAGAAGTATGGAAGACCGAAGAGGTGGAATGCCAAAAATAGTGGAGCACTAATTTAAGGTCCCAAGATATATACATCATGAATACATTTGTTACTAATTAGCATATGCAAATTTGTGCTCATACAATTACTGTAGGCTATCAAATAACTCAAGTAAATCTATAATTACCACAAGGTATTGTTACTACTTAGAAACAAAATATACAACCATGAATAAGAGTGAAACCGATAGCTTCATTACACTATTTCAGAGGGAGAAATACATACATGAAGTGATAAACAAAGGGTAAACATACTCCACACTGATATGATAAGAATCACCAAGTAATTTCATCCATACTTCAAAATGAGTCCAATTCACCATTCCATTAAATTTAAAAGTCCATAGCTCAAATCCCTCTTGAACAGGTAGATAGAACCAAAAGTGGAATCACAGAATTTAGACCCCTAGGGTGCAGAAGTCTGGAACCTTTATCAAGTGTTTCTTCCCCCTGTTTATAAGGAGAGGGGGGAGCTTTGAATCAGTTACAAAATATCTCATCCAAGGGCAAGCTATCCGATAGACTAGTTGTTTCGACACGTGATAGCTTTGTTGCATAAAATCATTACCAAGGATTTGATTCCTTTCTTGAAAATACAAAGAAATTAAAATAAATAAATATAAATAAGCAAAATTGAAAGATGACTGAGGAAAATATCCTTTTGTCATTCCTGTAAAGACCTTTGATCACTCCACATCTCTGCCACAATGTTTTCCTCTAGTTGCTCAGTCGGTTCCCGTCGCTTTCGCCTTAACTGCCTGACATCACCACTCTCTAGAGTTGGTAGAGATCAATTGTGGTGGCTTGTCACAGAGAAAAAGTGGAGATTATCCTAACAATCCTTCATTGTACCAACAAGTGGAGCTCCATGTTGAGCCATTAAGTCTTCCTAAGTCCCCAAGTATCCATTAAATACCTCAGTTTTTGACCCATTACGTCTTTAATGCCTTGTACCACGCTATCGAAATGTAACATGCCTCATAAAAAAACCATAGTGTAATATCGGGATTATACTTGTCACAATATTTACATGCAATAAACTCTGCGAAACAATGAACTTCAATCCATTTAGGCCCCTTTTGCTTTGATCCATTTCAATACTTCTTCATCATATGATCGGGTGTTTAACCTTAAGGTGATAGGGCCTTTAGACTCCTGTTTGGGGAATATTTTCCTTTGTAAATGGTTAGGCACCCTGGTCCTTTAAGTTGTTCTAGACCATGCACTAGCATGAAATCAGAACCCCCTTATCGGAAGATCGCAATCAAGGGTTTCACTATGGAGTCATGCGTCGTTTCGTCGATCGCAAATTGTCAATCACCCTCTACGCTAAGCTCTTGGATCTTTAGCTCTTTATGCAACTGCAAACTAACCCTTGTGTCAGAGCCCCTTTATCAGTGGATCACAATTGGAGGTTTCACAAGGAGAAACACTGCTCATCCTCCCACTACTGATGTGACGTCATCCTCTGCCACATGTCACCTTGTGAGTGGTGACACGTGTCACCCTATTTTGGCCCCTTACGATCCCTCAAAACATTGAATCTTCCTTCCATGTGTCCACCATACCACAGTGTCATGCTGATGTCAACTGCACCATGTCTCTTATCGGAACCAACCATATGCTCCCAAGTGTCACGTATCGGAACCAATCATGTGTAGCCATGTTTCATTTATTGGATCCAATGATGTTTAGCCACATGGCCCCCTCGATGAGAGAGAAAACGTCAACCCTCTTCTTGTTTTGAGATTGATTTCCTTTGCTAAATGTTTCAAGGCATTCCCAGAACTTTAAGGCTAGAAGCTCAAATCCCAACAAATTTAATCGCAATCAAAACTCTATGCGATATCACAACTTTGAAAGGGTGTCACTTGTTTGATCATTGATTGCAATGTTTCAATCTCTTGATGCTCTGATGCCTTACACCTCTGATGTACGGGACCTCCGTTGTACGCAATCGCTAATTGCATATCGGGAAAAATGCTTCCTTTGCCCTCTTTTAACAGCTGAAAACACATTTTGAAAAGGGTGACAATGGGTGGGGTACTTTTGAATTGTATCGAAAATTGTATCACTATGATAGGCCACTAGATGCCCGTGTTGGGTGAGAAATACACCAATAGCATAGTCAGAGGCGTCTATCTCACTTTAAAAAAGCTATTGCAAGTCTGAAAATGTGAGTATCCGTGCAAAGCAAAGGCGACGCTTCAACTCAATGAACACCTTATGTTGGGACTCGGACCAGGAAAACTTTTCTTTCGCTCCACCCTTGGTAATATGACTCAAAGGCCAAGTGATGTGAGAGAATCCCAACACGAACCTCCGATAAATATTTGCAAGGCCCAAAAAGTTCTGAAGCTCTATTAGAGTGGTTGGGGCTATCCAATCCCAAATGACGTGGATCTTATTCGAATCCACATGCACACCTCGCTCATCTATGATGTAACCTAGATATTGGACCTGACACATGCCAAAGGTGCATTTCTCTAAGTAAACACACAAGTTATGTTATCGCAGGGTTTGAAGGACCTGTCGAATGTGTTTAAAGTATTCTTCCCAACTGTTGCTGAAGATGAGGATGTCATCCAGATAAACAACCATCAATGAGTTGGTGAAGGGCCGCAAGATGTTATCCATTAGCCTCATAAAAGTAGTAGTGGGAATTTTTCAACCCGAAAGGCATAACCCACCATTCAAAAATGCCTTCCTTGGATTTGAAAGCAGTTTTCCATACATTTGTGGGCTCTATTAGAAACTAGTGATAGATAGACTTCAAATCAATCTTGTTGAAATACTTGGCCCCTTTGAGTTGGTCCAGAAGTTCATCGATATGTAGGATCGGATACCTATTCCTGATAGTGATTTTGTTTAGTGCCTGATAATCAATGCAGAGCCTCCAGGTGCCATCTTTCTTCAATACAAATACAATCAGGCTCCCACAAGGTGAGGAACTTTGTCGGATGTGCCCTTTTTGCAGCAACTCCTAGATTTTCTTCTTGATCTCTTCATTTTCCAAAATGGAGTAGAAATATGCTAGCTCATTGGGTAGAGGTGCTTCGGGAGTCAGATCAATCGAATGTTTGACCTGACAATGCAAGGGTACCCCTATGGGTGAGGAGAAGATGTTCTTGTATTCTTCCACAACCTTATCCACCTGCTTTTACTATGTGGAGGAACCCTTCCCGGGGGTCATGGATGTGGCCATGATCTTCCCCTTACTTTGAGAGTGAATAAGAAAGAAAACAAATTTCATAGTTTGGGAGATGATCTTACTGCATTGCTTAGCAAAGATCAAAGAGATGGTGGTAAGCGGGACTATCTTTGGTATCTTGTATAACTTATTACCCAAATAAATAACAATAGTGCAAGGCCTCCACTCATACACAACATGATTCTTCCACAAGTATAGTTGGCCTAATAATACATCACAAACTTCAAGAGGAGAAACATCACATAATACCTCATCTGTGAAGGGCTTGATGTTGTAGGGAAGGCGATTGTTGGCTGACATGGAGATCTTGTCCTTGGTGAAGCCACCTGATGGTGTATGATTTTTGGTATGGTGTGGTCAGTAGGCCTAACTGCTTCACGACCTCTACTGAAATGAGGTTCTTTTGGCTCCCACTGTAGACAATGAATTCCAACGGAAAACCCTTCGCCCACATCTGTGAGTGGAAGAGACATTCCCCCTCCTCTGGATCTTTGTGGTGGAAACAGCGGTGCTAGGCTCTGCATCAATAATCTACTTCCCTTTGCGATTCTCCTTGTTGATTTTTGACTTAGATTAAAAATATGCATCTGATTTTGAAGCCTTTAGCTCGACCACTAATGATTGTTTGGCTCAACACTCACTTTTGTTGTGAGTGGGACTCTTATGGAACTCACACCACTTTCATGTGTCCTTCTTTGTCTTCATGGTGTTGTTCTTTACTTGTGTCTTTGATGGGTTGTCATGGTCCATCCCACCTTGGCTTTGTCCTTTGTTATGCGGTTTGGGGGCACCTTTCCCCTGCTTCAGATTCGCAGATCCAATGTCTCGCTTCTTCTGTTTAAACTTATGCTCAATCTTGATAGCATATTGGTAGGTGGCACCAAGCGAGGAGATGTCTAGGAACTCCATCTCATCCTGGATGTATTTGTGTTGGCAATCGTGGTACTTGAGTAATAGATGCCGCTCAAAATCCTTGATACCCAACTTTGTGCAAAGGGTGTGAAAAATATTTGTGAACTTCAGCACGTCTTGATCCCTTCCCTACCGTAATGTGGTCCACTTTATGTACTTATCTTCATAGCTCCCAATAGGGTAATATTGCTCCTTGATGGCATATTGAAAGAGTTCCAAGTGGGTGCGGCTGAAAAGAGTTCTCGTTCTTCTGCTCACAGTAGGTTTCCCACCAATCCTTAATGTGGGGGGCAACTTTGAGGAGTGCAAAAGTAATATTTTCCCTATTGGAAAAATCATGAACCGAAAAATACCCCTCTAATAGATTTAACCATCTATCTACAGCGTCTACATCTATCTGGCCTTCAAATATGGGAATGTCAAAGTTGACTTGTACTTTGAAGGAAGTGGTGCCTCCAGAGTGGTTTTCGGATGAAGATGCATCATATGTGGGCATCCGCCGAAGGATCTAGGAAAATTTGTTCATCATCGTATTTCTCTATTGCTCGAGGGCTTCTTCGAGCAATATTTTGAAGGGTTCTCTGGCTCCCTCGTCTTTATTTTCTTCATCCATGAGAGATCGTCAAGGTTTGCGAGGTTAGTCTTGCAAAGGTTCAAACAGTTAGAGCCTTAACTTCTTATACCCTGACCTTGTTGGGGACATGCAAAGAAAAATAAAGAAAGAGAAAACCCCTCTAATACCACTGATTAGAACTTATGCGGGAACACAAAAAATACATATATAACATAAACACAAAGATGTAGCAGAAATAAAACTTCATTTCATTAATATCAAAGAACTTAAATATGCTTACATATAGAAAGGAAATAAACTAGCTCAAGCGATGGTAGTTTATCTCTCAGAAGAGATGTGGCAGCTACATGTCTCTAAATTGTGTTACAATGAGGTTCAAAGGCCTATTTATTATTGAGAAACAATGGAAAACCCTAAACATCCAAAAATCTAACCCTAGGATATGAAGCGTCAAAATTATGGGCCTCGTTGGTGTAAATTGCTACATCAACTTCTTGGGGTCGTAACTTTGGCATACATTCTTTGTTTGATGTGCATGATACCTTGTTAGAATGATCTATCTTAGGACTATAACTTTCGATTACAAAAGTTCAAAATTAACATGTGTTTTCCCTTTTTCCAAAAAAACATCATTTTGGGCCTCAAAACAGCTTAGGAAGTTTAGGACCCGAAAAATTGCCAAAAATAGTAAAATTGTGCTACAATTAAGGAAACTGAAAAACTGAAAGAAACAATGGTGGGAGTATGAGGGGAATAGGTGGGTGGCCACCAATATCTACCTGGATCAATACTGCACCTTTGAATTGTAACATCTATATGTATTTTATATTTTTAATTATGTTCAGGTTATTAGACAGATGATACTGTGATTTTTTTCACTTTTTTATAGGTGCATTTGTTCCCATTTATGTGGGCATATGGACATCATTTTCGCATGGAAGATGTTGATGTTGGATTCATGACACAAGACTGTGGAGTGGAAGTTGTGTTCAACCAATATAGTTGTGTTAGTCACCGCAATCAAAACCTAATGTAGGGGAGGTTAGATTACATTGGAAAGATACAAGAGATCATTCAAGTGGGCTTCTCTTCATTCCAATGTGTTATTTTTAAGTGCAAGTGGTGGGACACCTTTGATCATAATAGTGTAAAGGAAAATCGTGATAGTGCATTGATATCTATCAACTATAGAAAGATGTGGCATGAAGCTAGGGAGCCTTATGTTTTCCCAAAACATTGTAACCGAGTGTTTTTTACCCATATGTTGGATAGGGATTCGTGGTTCATATTAAGAGACGACCCTAAATCAAAAATTATTTTTTAGAACAATAGTGTTATCGTGCCAAGAGAGGAAGATAGTCAGGGTGATAACAATAGAGAGTGATATGTACTTGTGTTATTTCATCATGTATACTGTTGTTGTATGTTTTTTTTTTCTTTATTTCATTATTTATATTGTTTTTGTATTCGTCTTCTTGGCATTTTATATAATTGGTAAGATTCACAAATGTTTTTACATGTATTTTTGTAGTGGAAATTTTTTTACACTTGAAACTAAGTATTTCCAATTATGTACAATATCTATGATAATAAGGATTCAAGGTTGCAATCCTTCTCAAATAGAAAAATGAGAAGAATATAACCAAAATGAGAAACTATTGAATTTAGAAACAACATCGAAGATTTAGTCTCGATTTATATACTTATTGGTTTATTAATATATTCACATGTTTTTATTCTTATTTAGTTCAAAATAAACATAAATCATGTAGTGATAAATCTATGAGGACTTTAACAATGAAAAAATTGTGTGTTAATATGTAAGATTAAATTCTTGACGTCAAAGGTAAAGTCAAGTTTACTATATTTAAATTACAGTTCTTGCAACATTATGCAAACTAAAAGGAGGTCTTATTCATGTATAAAATGTTAATTACATCTTTTTATAGACCATAAGAGAAACAAATGGGCTTACATGGATGCATGAGAGGTTTTATTTTTTCCTTCATAGATAATGGAACAGTTTTGACTTTTTTGTTTGTCAAGCGTGGTAGGTCCATTCAATTTTCTATTCTAAAATAAGTAAGTTTACACCACACAGATAAACCAAGCGGCCTCAACTTGCCCCGGGGGGGAAACCAATTATGTTGGCCACCGGACAGCATTGTAAGCCATCCAAAAACAATATTGCTTTAATCTTTCCAGCCAGGCTAGATACGTCTTTATCTCATGTCCACACACTACATAATTGTAAAAACTAACATTTGCAACATAAAAATTAAAAGCTAACCGCATAAACCAAAATTATGTAAGGGGTTGAGTCTAATCCTTCTTATCCTCTAAGGCAGATGCGATGGGAGCTGGATCCTCAACTGAAGCCCCTGGCATGCCATACAGCTCCAAAATGCAAGGGATGTGGCGGTCTATTCTGTCCATCCTGATATCCTGTTTATGTAGCTGGAAGAGAATTTTTTCCATGTCCTTCTTATAATTCGAAATTCCCTGAATTGTCACCACCATCCCCACTGATATCGGCTCCATCGCCTTACCTAGTAAACTCTTCATTAACCAGTATAAGTATAGCATTTGCTTGAACTGAGTGATTCTCCCACGGGTGTTACCTCGATACAAAATGAGAGCCCTCCAATTATCCATCTCTTCCTCTGACTCATTTCCTTGCTTTACCTCCTCTTCCCATTCTTCCAGCAATTTTCGAATGCCGGCATTTGTGCCCTCATGGTAAGCCTCTGTTGCTTCAGTTATGAGGTGCTCTATTGATTTCCAAACCTTGTGTGTTTCCGACATTATCAACCCCTTATCTGTTGAGACTGGCCTCTCCAGCCGCACCCACAACCTCTCGTAGCACGAGCCATGACCTATTTGCTAGAATATTGTTAACACCCGAAAAAAGTAAACTCAAAATTTTCGTAATACACCACCTTGTCAGTTCATGCTTCTTCTCTCCACCATTTCTCACCGCATTCAAGCAGGGGTGGGCCAAAGCCCACAGTTCCTAGAGGGGAGGTCTTTGTCCCTTACCCCTTACCTGCGATTGTTCCCTTCCACCTTACTATGGTTTGTATGCAGGTCATCCCAGCCCGTCTCAAGCTGAGCCCATAGGCCCTCCTTGATTCTAGTAGTATGCCTGCGATGGTTAAAGTTCCTTGTTCCCTCAGCCCAAAGATAAATGGTGTTGCCTCTCAGGTACCTCCGGCTAGTTTTCCACTCAGGATTCCTGCCCTTGCCATCAATCCCATGCGGTTTCCAGCTACCCAAGTGGTTCCTTTGCAGACTATAAGTGTGGTTGCGACCCCAACCCCCTGCGAGCGACTGCCCTCTACCCCTCTCTACAAACCCCAACCTTTCTTGAATTGTGGTGCCACTATCAAGCTTTCCCCCAGCCTTAGTTACAAAGCGCACAACTTCACAATCCCACAGTAATCTTTTGCCCCCCAAGCAATCATGGGTCTTACCCATTTGGGAGAAAGTATAAACACAGAACCAGGCCATGGCAAGCAGTTGCCTCCCCCATTGCCACCAGCAGCATTCTATTCCCCAGATTTTCAGGCTCTTTCCCCTCCTTTCCCCCCAACATACTCCCAACCAGAACATAGATTCAATGCTGAGGCAAGGCCGAATTACATACCCATTTCTGCAGGCGACCGTCCACAGCCTAGGTTCCTCTCATTCCGTCGACCTTTCGTTGCTTTGTATCGCCACCCTTCTCCATAGTCTTTCGTTCTTGCGTTGCACGTCGAATAACCTCGCCTGCCACTAAACCCAGTCTTATCACCTATCCCGCCACCTTGCGCATTCATGTCAAGGGTCACCACACCCCCTACCTTGAGCATGTGGGGAATGACGGTAATAAGTGCTCGGGTACTAAGCATGACTGTACCCAGGCTATCCCAACTAGCGCCCGCATCTCGATCAGGATGGAACAGTTTTGAATTTTATTTTCAATGGTAATTATAAATAAAAGTTGAATTAATAAATATTTTATGTCTATAAATTAAATGATAAATAATGTGCAAGACTACATCTTCATCATGTCCCATATATCACCCCAATTGGGTCAGGGAATTGAACTAGTGACTTCATATCAAGGAATCTCTTAGCAAAGCACCCGATCATTGTCTATCCAAGACCCCCATGGACGCATTTGTTTGACTTTCAAATAGACTTGGTGATGCATTTTTCTTTCCTATTTTCATTATGTAAAATAAATATCTATTTATAAATATTTATAAGTAAATTATTTAAAGTATACATGTCTTTATCATTGTAAACATGATGTAATATTAGCTTGAAGAAATGTGAAAACATGAATTTTAGTGATTATCTTGTGATAAGTATGTGGAAAAAATAATATTTCTTGAGTTGTTCATTAATTAATAATCAAATATATTATTTGTCAAAAGTTTAAATCTAATATACTATGATTTGTGTATTATTAAACTCATATTTATTATTAAAACGAGTTAAATTTAAACCACTACAATAGCAAATAAAGAACCAAAATAACACCAAAGTGTTATATCTTTATTACTAGAAAAAAATCCACTTGCATCTTTAAGGGAGAACTTCCAATAGAGCAAATTCTCAACTACAAGTACTTTCACAAGCATTATTTACATTTCTTATTCTATCTTTAGAGAGAAAAATTCTAAATAAAATGGTAAGAAGTGTATAAATATAAATTTAATGTTTGAAAAACTCATAACTTTTAGTAATAAATTAAAAAATTATAATATATATAATTTTTTTAAGAATGTTAAATCTAATTATTATAAAAAAATCACTTAATTTCTATATTAACAATAAATTGAATTTTAACCAATTGAAGGTTAAATTAATTTTTGAATAACTTATTATTATTAATCTTTTATAATAAAAATGGAATGAGTTACGCATTTTCGTCTTATTAAGAACTAACTAAATTATTTTACCTTTAATTATTTTTTCCTTGTGAGTATTGAAATATTTTACTAATTAAGTTATAATGAATATGAATGAACTATCTAACCAATAGAAAATCATTTATGGTAATTTTACAATCATAGTTTCAATCGTACTAAACTTTGTAATTTATAAAAATATCTTTGCATTTTTTTAAAGTAAGTCATTTTGCATGCAATTTCATAAATAAAAGTTTGATATAAGTTCACCAATACATAATCTATAATAAATACTATTTCATAAAAATAAACATCGTGATGATAACCATCTAACAAACATAAACATCATCTAAAATACACATTCAAATTCACTTCCATCATCTAATTATATACACATCCAACATACACATCCAACACATATAAACGTCAATAGCTAGCACACAAATCTAATAATCTAACTAGGCATCGTCATTGTGATCACCTATAATAAAATACAAACATTGTAATCTAACACCATCACCACACACATCCTCAAATTAATATACATCTCGTGTCAAATAATTGTTATCGCATACACATCTATCTGTAAACACATTAAATGGACATATCTAACATGACCTAACAATATACACATCAACACCAACATATAAATTAAGTACATAAACATTATATATATATATATATATACAAACAAGTCAAATAACTGCAATCAAATATCTTATACAACAGACGTAGTAGTGTCAGCCTGGTCTGCAGCAGAAGACGATGGATGGTCAACTACTGTCTCAACATATGTTGAACTTTGATGTGAAGGAGGAGGTAGTTGGTCTATAGTAGAAGACAAGGGATGGTCAACTACTACCTCAACATCTATCGAACTTTGATGTGGAGGAGGAGGTGGTTCGTCCGTAATAGAAGACAAGGGATGGTCAACTACTACCTCAACATTTGTCGAACTTTAAGGTGGAGGAGGAGGTGGTTGGTTTGCTCTATCAAGAGAAACATAAGGCACATCCTTTAGCTCTGCAATCTAATCATCAGGCGACTAAGGAGGAGGTGTACTACCAAAAGGATCACCGACACCTTGACGTCCATGATTCGATGGGTAGTACTACCAGAAGCATCATGATCACCAACCTCATCATCATGATCTGATGGGGTAGCATTGTGTGAAGGCTCATCTGACATATTTGTCGTTGCATGACCTACATCCCTCATCGTCCCCAATGGCCTACTAGCTCTAACAATATGACACATAAGGGACATCATCTCGCATGGACAGTCCTTGTAGAGATCCACAAATCTATGATCTACATTGATGTCTCAAGCCCTCGAAGGGAGGACTCTATCCTCAACCAAAACTTTGGACAATCTATCGCAGTAGCCCATTCAAAATCTCAGACCAGCTTTACGAGCCTGGATGCCCACGCACCCCTAAGGATGTGCCTCACTCTCTTGGACCTCACCCATCTCATCTGCTCCATCTAGTGGGGGAGGAGGCATGTCCTCATGGAATGTGTTGACGTCAACAAAATATATAGTACGCAACAATAATTAGATAATTTCATTAAGCAATTTAATAAAACAAGTTAAAGAACATGCTAGAATAATTTTTATTATAATTAATTAAAACAATAAAATGAAACTAGATTAATTTAAAGAAAACATTAATATTACCTATATCATATGGAGGCTCAGTCGATGTGAAGAGGATGTTGGGAAAATGTCTCCAACCAATCCCCTCGTACGAAAGAACAACAATATAAATGCATGGTCAAACTCCCTGGCCAGTAGCGCCAGTGCTTGGGCGAAAATCATGGTTGGATACTCCGAAAAACCCCTCTTAGGCATCATCTGGCCCCACATGCACATTTGGATCTCAATAAACGACCTAGGAGGGCGACAGACAAATGTAAGCCTCATCTCTCGAAACCTCTCAAAAAATAAACAAAAAATCTCTGAAGTGAAAGGGAAGCTTGCCCTCCCATGTATCATCGCATAACATTTATCTAAAGCCATACAAAACTAACTCAAAAAAATGGTAGACCATCTAATACATCGTGGCACCTAAATCAAAGAATCGACATAATACAAAAGATGGAAACTAATGTATTTCCATCACTACTAAAGTATGCAATGGTGGTGACTAATAACAAGAGAGACCTAACCTCCTATGCAACAAAAGAAGAAATTTGTAGTTGTCCACCACACACTTGAAAGTATGTTGGACGGACTGCATGGAGCCCAACATATCTCTGAGAGTAGGCAAGTTGACTCTCTACTACAATCTCGTGGGAACATTAGAGAACTGGAGAAAATCCTCCCCTCTCTTGGATAGTCCAGTGATAACATATATGTCCTCCTCAGAGGGCATATACCACGCGTAAGGAACAACATGGAAACCCTACTCCCTGACACTCAACCAACGGATCAAATGCACCAATAAGACAAAGTATGCCTTCATGGATGCAACCTACTCATAGTACTTGAGAAGGCCTACATTCCTTAATAGTGCTTGAGTCGATGAGCTAATAGGGCGAGGGTATGAATCCATCTCCCTCTCTATTGACCTCCCATGGTCAAACCATATTGTATTGCTCTTTAATTTGCTCCTGCTCCTGTTGTTGCTCACTCTGTTGACGTCTCTGCTACGTGATTGACATATAAAATACATCAGCCTCATACATAAAATACATTTTTTCTTAATAAATGAAAAATGGAAACGTAACTTTCAATTTTTAAAAAATCCCCTGTGCACCCAAAAAACAATAATGCACCAGTGTCGGTGCACTATAAAACACAACTGCACCGGAATCAGTGCACACATACATTTGATGCACCGTTTTTGGTTCACATATTTAAATTTTCATTGTGGTGCGCCTCACTTGGTGCACATATATAACCTTTTCGCACCAGTATGACACTTTCAGGTTATTAAATGCACCAAGCTATATTTTTAATATTGTTTTTGTTGTGAGCTTGGTAAATATAATACACTGGGCATAACCTAAAAATGTATGCACCAACGTACAATTTATAGCTTTTTCTCGATGTGTTTTCATTTATGAAACACGCTGCAACAATAGTGGTGTGTTAGATTCATGTACCGAACTATGGTGCACCATTATCAGTGCAAGACGAAAATATTGAGTGCACCGTGCAAGATTTTTTTTTTTAAACAATGGATTTTTTGAGCTATTTTACAATTCTAATCTGCTAAAAAAATAAATTAGAGAGAAGCATATACATTACGTGGACATTTTCTCGTCAGGGAGGCATTGTTGACACGTAATTGAGAAAAAACAAATTTCACCACAGTTTGAGAAAATTGGAAAGCCATGCATTAAGCACGATACGGAAGGATGGTGAGCAAGAGAAGCACCAACATCAAGGCACTTGAATGAGGCAAGAGTGGCACTAGTGCTTCAAAGCTCTCTAGCGTTGTAGATGGTAAAAATGAAATTTACGACCGAAAGGTTTTTTTTATTTAACACTGCTCTAGTGCATTATTATAACTGCATTGGTGCGTCAGATATCCAAGAGCACTGCTTTTTTGTTTTTGTTTTTAATTAAAAAATTATAGCGGTGCTTTTGTTAAGGTGCCCTGGGGCATTCCAATACATGTACCACCCTGTAACAACCCTGGTTAAAAATTCATGTAAAAAAATATAAGACCATGGTCATGGGACACATATTCCAAGTTGAATGGTAGGAAAGACGTCCTAGTGTGGGCGTTCATTTGGTTTATTATGGCTAAGGAAATTGGCAAAGAATTTGAAAAGGCAAATGGCATTTTATTTATGAAAATAATAGAAATTGGGAGAAAATGAAGGTGAAAGGTCACAGGTTGCATGTGAGGAGGAAAATGAAGAAAATAAAGGCCTCATTGATAAAAAGGCTTCTAAGGATCAGTTGGCAAGATTTTGGTCAAGTTTTTCATTGGATCAAGAAAGGCAAAGAAGGCAAGAAGAAGGAAGGAGCAAGTAACGAAGAGAAAGATCAAGCAGCTACAACATGATTCTTTGCAGGTACCGATTTGCATGTGCGATTTCCTTGCTAGATTTTGCATGCATGGTATTGCATGTGGTTCTTTGTTGTTATGGCATAGGTTTTTTTCCAGGTGTGACAGTTTCCTCAACCTAGCCTTGCCATTTCCAGATATGTTGGGTGCAACCCAACTTGGCCTAGTTTTTGGCAAAGACTTCATGTTTTGTGGAGCGAAGTGCGCAGTGGAGCATGCAACAGAGTGCGAAGTGGACCGCTTAGTAGAGCAGCTTTGAATATTTCGTGTAGTATAAGGGCTTCGGGATAGGGTGAAGCCCCTTCTTTTTGTAATAAGTAAAAGATCAATGAGTTTTGGGACCATAGTTGCTTGTTTTAGGGAGTCCATGGTATTTGGACCGTGCTATTGTAACGATGTAATCCTTTATGTAATAGTATATATAGGGTCAAATAATAAGAAGAAAATCATTGTTGAGATCTATATTTGTGTTATGGTCGAACTTTTGTGATCTATTGTTTGGGAAAAGAAGGCGAGGCTTTGCAGTTGAGTGCACAGAGGCCTGAGTTTGCAGCTAAGTGCGCAGACGACCTACAGCTTAGTGCATAAGTCAAGAACTGTTTATTGTACAAAGAATCATTATATTAGCAACAATTCTTATGGACGTAGCCCCACATTTGGGTGAACCACGGTAATTTGATGTCTTCATGTGTGTATTTGCTTATTATATGTTGTAGTGTAGAAATTTATTACAGTTGCACTTTATTTCAACACAATGATGATTTATGGATTTATATCATATGTTTAAATTATTAATGTAATATGATGAAGTGATGTATGAATTTTAAGTGTAAGGAAACATAATACTACAACATATTTGTATCCCTCAAGGTTGTAAAAACCTGGTTCTGCATCCTCCCATAGTCAGTTCGGGTGAGACTACGATTTGCTTGTAGGTATTTGCCGAAAGGGCCAGTGATTAAAGGTTTTGTTGGTGCACAGTATAGATCAAACATGGTTCATCCCAAATCATAACCAACAAGATAGCCATAGTGTGATGGGGTTCTCATGTTTTGGTTGAGATGGATTGCTAAATGGATTTGAAACTGAGTGAGGTGGATCTCTGAATGATAGAACACATGGCCTAGTAACCCCTGAACCAAACTGTGAGTTTTGGTAAAGCATGGTTTTGTGTTTCCTCGATGGGCCAAGGAATCCTCAACCAGTGAATAGCAAGATATACGGTAAATCCTAGAGGTAGGTGCTCTCCATCAGGCCTAGTAATCCTGGGATGGGATATGCAGTAAATCTTGGAGAGTGGGTCTTGATTTAGGGCCTATTGATTCTATGTGGATTGTGGTAAAGCCTGAGAGACTAGCAGACAGGAAAATTCCTCACAGTGTAGGTGGATAAATACGGTGGCATTCATTCTTGTTTTGGCATAGTGATTTGGTGGACATCATGGTAAAGCTTGTTATTACATGTTTAATGTGTTGTCCTAGTAATCTGAGATGGATTACAGTAAAGCATAGTTTTTATTGATGAGGGTGAGGTGGTTTAGCCTCAGGATGCCCTAGTTGGTTCTTTCGGTTTGAGTCTCACATTCATGCTTGGAATATGGCACAAGGGTGAATGGCTAAAGAGAGAATTGGCTCAACCATTCTATGGTCAGGTAGAACGTGGTAGTCCCATATTGGGTTGGCGTTTGCATTAATTAATAAGAGGTTCTTTTCTTGGTATCTTATGTGTAAATGTACTGGTTTATATGTGGATTTTATGTATTATGTATCCTTGATATTTCTGTTGTTATTATGTTGGTTATAAGCATGCATTGTGACAGTGATGATGTATGGATTTACTCATGTTTTCATTTGTAAATGAATGAACAATGTATCTATGACCTAATAGATGATAATGTAGCTAATGATATAAGGGAGCAATGCTTCTTAACGAGTCTCAAATAAGTATGAGACCCCTATGCTTAAATTTGTTGTTTACACCTGTAGATTACATATTTGTGATATGTTTGACGAAATTCTTGTCATGGCTAGCAGGGGTCCAATCAATACTTTGTTCAAGTAATTGCATTTGTATCATCATTCCCTTGTTATATTTTTTTCTGAAGGTTTCATGTAATTCTGGGCAGTGACCTGGGCTCTGGGCCTGAAAAAGTGGCTCAAATCCCGGGGACATTGGCACAACACTGAGCAAAATAGTCCCTAGCTGTTGGCATGCCATGATGTGGGAGCGTCCAGAGCCCTCTAAATGTAGGCATGCCCATATCACGGGAGAGCATAAGGGTTAATTGGTCTAAAAACTCAGTGGGACCCAGGGGCTGGTTTCCATAAAGGTTTGCATGGTTCCTTGGAGTCATGTCACTAATGTGGAAGGTCAGTATGTTGTGTTTCTGTCGATTCCACTTCATTGAGGTCACATAGGGGGTTGAAACCCATCACAGTAGCCTCTCGTCACATGTTGACCCTGGTTGGTCGGTTACTTGGGTAGATGTGGGAGGAGGGCGTTACAGCATCAGAGCTTTGTTGGACTATAGCATCGCATTTAAAAATTAAAAATTAAAAACTGCCTAGCGATGCTCTTTAGAAGATGCACTGGGTTGTTTTAATACATTAACAACAAAATGCTTCATTGGAATATAACATCGCATTTTTTTGAAAATTAAAAACTATAGCAATGCTCCTTCTAAGTATGCACCAAGGCGTTTTACTACAAGAAGGGCATCGATGCTGCAAGTGTATATAGCACCGACAATTTTTAAAAGTTAACATTTTTCCTATACTATCAATTATTCAAGCACTTGTGCATTTCGTAATTTAGCGCACTGTGTTTTTTTTTTCGTTTATAAAAATAAACCTACCACAATGCACCATGTTATATTTGGTACTGGTGCTTATATGGATAGTAAAGCACTAATGTGTTTGTATATTGTCGAGGCACCATCAAAAAAACATCCACCCGCCCACCTCCGCTAGTGATCTCCCCTATAAATGGATTTTTGGGCTATTTTTATAAGGGCTTCCACAAAAACCTCCACTAGAAGGTATTTTCCTTGTAATGCCATATTCTTAGAACTTAAAGGAGGTAGAAGGAAGCCTATGGCCCCTTTTAAATTCAACTCTGGGTGGTTGAAGGAGGAGGACTTCAGGACTTTGGGTCAGGCCCAATGGAGGCCATGTGCTCTGGAGGGAAAAAATTTCATGTGTAGAAAAAATCTCTGATAATCTTAAGCGACTAAAAAGAACTACCATGGAATAGGCAAAGGAAAAAGTGTGAAAGGATGAGGAGGCATTGAAAATGATTGAATTAGAATTGGAATCTTTGGAGGATCCTGATTAGAAGGGTTATCAATCTATTGAATCAAAACAACATATCATGCGTTTGGAATCCTCTAGGAAAAGGCTTTTGATAGAGAAGGAATAATCTTGGAGACTCAAGAGTAGAGTGATCTGGTTGTAGTTTGACGATGAAAACACCAAATTATTTCAGCGATATGTTAGAGGAAGACGAGCCATCAACACTATATGGGAATTAGATGATCCTGAGGGTGGTAGCATTGTTAATGTTAGGGATCTGACTCGATTAATATCCAACCACGTCAAATAATTATTCAAGGCACCTATGGAGGCCTTGCTTGTAGAGATGATGAATATAATTTGTTTGTTTCTAAGATTTGTTGATGAAGAGGAGAAAATATCCATGATGGAGTCGGATTCAAAAGATGAATTGGAGAGTGTTGTGTTGGGATTCCAAAAAGACAAAAGTTAGGGTCTAGATGGGTGGCCGGGGGAATTATTCTCAGAATTTTTTGAATCGTTGGGTGATGATTTGAAAAAGTGTTGTAGGAGTGCGGAAATATGGGTAGAATGTACCATGATTTTAACACCACATTCATTGCCCTAATTATTGAGTCCGCCTCTCCAAAATCCTTAGACGAGTTCACGTCGATAACACTTTGCAACAACATATATAATATCATTGCGAAGATCATTGCAAATAGGTTGAAGCCTATTCTATCACATCATATATCAAAGGCATAGTTTACCTCTCTGGAAGGCGGGAAAATTCATGAGGCCATTAGTGTTGTGCAAGAAAGCCTCTAGAGCCTAAAGACCAAGAAATATAGAGGAATGGTGTTTAAAGTTGATTTATAAAAGCCTTACAATAGGGTTAGTTGGATATATATCAAAATGCTACTAACACATTTGGGTTTTGAGGTAAACTTCATAAATTGGATTATGTGTTCTATCTCTTCGGTGTCCTTTGTTGTCTTAATCAATGGGTTGGGTTCTGTTTTTTTTTGTTATGCAAAAAGAGGTTTGCATTAAGGATGCCCTCATTCTCCCTTATTGTTTTTTCTTGTCGCCAAAGGCTTTAGTGGGTTGATAGGGGAGGTTAAGCGCAAAGGGTACCTACGAGGGGCTTTGGTTGTTGGTGAGAAAGCACTCACTCACCTTCTCTTTGTGCATGATGTGTTGTCATTCTGAAATGGTTCAAGGCATGATATAACCACTATTAAAAAATCCTTGGCTCTTTTCAAAAAAAATACAAGGATTGAAGTTAATTTTTAGAAGTCTATTATTTCAAAGTATGGTTTTTCAAGAGATGAAATTTTATATCCTCAATCACTTTTTCTGTTAAGAATCTTGAATTTTGATGAGGGCCTGAAATATCTTGGTTTCCACTTAAATACTAATTGTTACAAAAAAGTGGATTGATTTTGGCTCATACCTAAGATAGAGAAGCGATTGAAAAGGTCGAGTTTCAAATGGCTTTCGCATGCCAGATGAATGGTGCTCATCAAGTCAGTCCTTGAAGTGATTCTGATCTTTTGGATGGCCATGTCTTGGATCCCGCGAGGCGTCTTAAACTCAATTAGAAAGAGTTTTAGTAGATTTATTTGGCATGGATCAAACGATGGCAGTATATTTCCATGGGTAAAATGGGATTAGATTGCTCTTTTGAAGAAGTGGGGTGGTTTAGGTTTAAATAATCTAGGTTATTTTGCTAAAGATTTAGCGGAAAAAGTTAGGTGGAGGCTAATATCAACTAGTAGTTTGTCGACATAAGTAGTGTACAGGAAATGTATTCACCCTAATTCCATGGAGGAATGGATGAGGAATCCTAATAAAACAACATTGTGGAAGGCAGTGATTGATTCCTTTGATGTCATTGAATTAGGTCTAGAATGTAAGGTAGGTTAGGGGAAAGGGTGAGAATTTGCATGGATCCTTGAATGAGATATGGAGCTAATTTTCTTCTAACTCAGGAATTAGTGGCCCTCCTTGGGACACAGGGCAGGAACTCTTTAAACCAGGTGGTTGATCTAGAGAACACCACTATGTGGGCCCAGGGTTGGATGAGCCCTCATGCCCTAAATCTCCCTTATGAATCGCACAAACATTGGAGAAATTATACTAGGGCCCTAAACATTTCACATGTCAGATTATAGTAGTGTAAGGATGTCCTTCAGTGGGTTCACTCGCAATTTGGGGAGTATTCCCCCAAGGAAGGTTGCTTTTTTTATTGTTACTAACAAAGAGCCTGAAGTTTTGTCCTGGTGGTGGAAGTTGGTTTGGAAGTTGAAGTGTCCAACCAAAGCAAGAGTTTTCCAGTGGTGTCTGCTAAAAAATAAAGTCCCCGCAGGTGAAAAAACTCAAAAGGGGAAGTTATGTGGGCCTTAGTTGGTGCCCCTTGTGCAAGGAAGTTGAGGAGATGATTGACCAATTATTTTTGACATGTCCTACTTCCACCCAAGTCTGGAATCACATTTTTAATGTACTTTCAATAAGGCGATAGTGGATTGGGGCAACCTATGTTAAAGTTTGGCAAAATTGGTGGAACTTTGTTTCCCCCAAAAAATTGAGGATCTCACCCTCATTTGTGAGATGGGGTATATGGTCGAGCAAAAATCAAAAAATATTTCATGCTAGGCATTCAATTCTGATCGGTTGGTGGCACAAGTATTATCCATTCTTGATTCCATCCCAGTTGAATTTGAAAACTCTAGATCTTGAGTTATTCTTGGAGAACAAATAGACATAACTCATCCTTGGGCTTTTGTTCAAGGCCCATCTCAAGTTGATAGGCATTGTGGCGGTGATGCCATTCTATTTTTAAATGAGAATTATTACTTCAAGCTCAAATGTGACCTCAGTCTTGGATCCAAAAGATATGTTGAACTTCTTAGTATGAAATTACTCCTGTTATTTACCTTGGAAAAAGGATGTTGACAACTGCATATTTTCGGTGATTCTAGGGTGGTTGTCAATTGGTCCAATGAAACTGTTATTTTTCACATGCACGCATTCAGGCCTATTATCGAGTAAGTCTTATCATTGAAAATAAGGTTTAATTATATAATATACCAACATTTTTATAGGGAAATGAATGAAGTTGTTGATGGGCTTTCCAAAGAAGGAGCGAAGAAAGCTTGGGGTTCATGGAAAATATGAAAGAAAACGGGCTTAGATCACTATGAGTGTTATCACCATCCTTTTATAGATAATGCACAGGATGTTGAAGTTTGGGAATGAAGACATACAGATTTTTACTTTCTATGTGGACAAAGTTTGCACTCCTTGTGATGTTGTTTTGTTTCCACACTTGCACACATACATTTTAATATTTATGTTAGTAATTGCATTCTTTTTGTTGATCACATACTCATATGATGGTTAGATCTAATATGACTGTATATTTTTTTGGTGTGATTGTTTATCTAAAACAATTATTTTTTGATATGCCTTTAGGCATCTGCAACATGTAATTTTCACTCTTTAATGGAAATTATGACTTATCCTTGGTGAAAAAGGAGAAAAACCTTATGATTATATGCTCTTAAACTAGATGATATGCACCAAACACCTCAAATATCACAAAAAGAGAAAGAGAAGTAACTCCATTTCCCAATAATTGGAAAAGAATGAATGTGAAGCCTCCTCGAGGAGATAACCTCCTTATACAATAGAAAAATGTACAAGATGGGGTGTGTGTGTGTGTGAGTCAAACGATACAATTATAATCAAAGGTTCTAGTCAACCATACCAATATAACAATATAGATGTAAAAACTCGATATCTAGGGTTTAACACTGAGAAATCAAACTACTCTTTAAAGATTTGTTTTGATAGTATCCTATTAAGTTTTTGGAAAACAATTTTGAGATGATTTTATAGATACAATTGAATGAGGATAATGGCCTAGATTTTTCAAAAGAGGTACATTTATCCTCTTTGGGAATTAGAGCTTAAGTAGTGTTGAAGGCTTATAGGAATTTGAAAGTGATTTTAGCGACCTCCATTATTCTTATTATTTCATCTTATATGAATTCATACCATCATAAAATTAATTTCATAAGGAGGTCATTTAGACATGGAATTTTATCCATTTGGAAGCTTTGTAAAGTTTGTAGCAATTCCTCCTTCCCCATTTCTTTCATCAATTCATCGTTATCCTCTTGATTAACAAAACTAGGGAATGAGTTGGATAGCTTGACAATTTCAGCAATAGTGGTCTAAGAGTCCATAAACATATTTGAGTAGTACTTGACTCCTCCTTTTCTAATGTCCTTGAAATTTTTTGCCCAACTACCATTTCCTTTGTCACATAGTTTATATTTTTCCTTTTATACACACACACACTCATCGTTATGCAACCAAATCACAAAACAAAATAAAATATAGATCAACGACTTGAAATTTAGCCTCTTCGAGGGGGAAACCTCCTCTACATCACATAAATGAACAATTCTTGGATGATACAAATGATCACCTTCTTGGTATATATAAGAGTCTAAGGGGTTACAATATAATCAAAACCTACTAATAATAATAATGTAAGGGCACAACAATAACAATAATGGGCTTCTATGGGGCATAACAATAACAATATGGGGGCTACATGGGCACAAAAATAACAACAAGGGGGCTATACTAGTATTATAGGGAACTAACATGCCTCTCTCCTTCAAAAAAAGGGTTGTCCTCAACACTTGAGTTATTATGAATGCTTCTGTATAAAATTCTCATCCTCCCATGTGGAATCTTCAATAGGTAAGTTCTTCCACTTAATGAGATACTCTGAAATTGATAAATTCCATAGTTGTCGGGTTCTTATTTCCATGACTGCTTTAGGCTCCAATATGATTTTTCCTTACTCCTCAAGTTTTGGAAATATTTTTTGAACTAGGAGCGTGTCACCAATAACATTCTTTAAGCATGAAACATGGAAAATTGGGTGTACTCGGGAAGATGCAGGCAGCTCCAATTTGTATTCCATACTACCAATCTTTTGCAACACCTTGTAAGGACCATAGTACTTGGTTGATAACTTATTACCCTTCTTATCTTGCTTGAGGGACATTTGTTTGTATGGTTGTAGCCATAAAAATACACAGTCGCCTATGTCAAAAATTCTTTCACTATGATGTTGATCTACCTATTGCTTCATTCAATTTTGCGTCATAGTGAGGTTATCCTTTAAGAGTTGAACTTTTTGTTGATGCTCGATGTGATCTTACACTACTTGAACCTTACAATTTTCTCTTAGAGATGATGTGATGGACAGTGGATGATATCTATAAAGTGTCAGGAATGGGGTCATTTTTTTTTGTTGTATGGAAGGAAGTGTTATACCACCATTCATCCATAGGTAACCACTTGACCCATTGTGTTTGTTTATCACAAATAAAGCAACAAAGGTATCCTTCCAAACATTTGTTCACTACCTCAGTTTTCCCGTTAGATTGAGGACGATAAGATGAACTATGAGCTAATTGAGTACCAATACAAGAAAATAATTTTGTCCAAACATTTCATGTGAAAATGGGATGTTTGTCACTTATAATAATCTTTGGGTTTCCACGAAGCTTTTGAATTGTTTCCTTAGATGCAATAGCGATTCTATTGGATTTAAAAGGATTGAGATAATGCACAAAAGTGTGCATACTTGGTAAGTTTATGAACTACCACCTTGATTACACTCTTTCTTTCGAACTTGGGTAAACTTGTGATAAAATCCATTGAGACCTCCTCCCAATGCTAACTTGGATTGGTTAAAGGTTGCAATAGACCTGAGGTCTTAATTGTCTCAACTTTATTTTGTTGGAAAACCAACAATTCTGCCACAAACTTCTGAATATCATATTTAAGATCGTCCCAAAAAAATCCTTCTTGATCATGTGGTAAGTTTTTAAAAATCATGAGTGCCCTCCTAAAGGAGAGGTGTGAAATTCCAAAAGAATATTTTGTTTGATTTGGGGATTCCTACATAGATATAAGATATTTTTGTACCATAATGAGTCATTTTTCCAAAATAAGGTATCAAATGTACTAGGATTTGCTGCAACTTTTGAAGGAGTGTCCACACATCTTTGTCATTCTTCCATTCCTCCCTTGTTTCAATTATCCAAATAGGTTCGATAATAGGAATGGAATAGGGAAATGCTTCCACATCCACATCCCTTATTAAGAGTGAATCTACAACACATTTTAATTCATTTTTTTGTAGATTATTTCAAAGTCACAACCCAACATCTTAGTGACCCATTTTTGTTTCTCTTCTGAAGATAATATTTGTTCCAAAAAGTATTTAAGGCTATCATGATATGTTTTTACCTTTAAATGTCTTCACATTAGGTAAGGGTGTCATTGCTTCAAGGCATGTAGTATTGCCAACATTTCTTTCTCATAAATAGGTTTGTGTAAATGCTTTCCCTTGATTGGATGACTTTCAAAAGCAATAAGTCTTCCTTGTTGCATTAAAACAACACCAATTCCATTTCCTGAGGCATCACATTCCAACATAAAGGTTTTTGTGAAGTCTGGAGTAGCTAAAACCAGAGCTTGGCACGTTGCCTCTTTAAGATGTTAAAAGGAATTAGTTGCTCCTGGAATCCAAAAAAATGCATCTTTCTTTAGTAATGTTGTTAGAGGTGTTGTTATTTTCCCGTAATTCTTAACAAACTTGCAATAATACCTTGTCAACCTGAGAAATTCTCAAAGATGCTTTAGGGTTGTGGGGATTTTCCATTCCTTTATAGCTTTAATTTTGTTAGGATCTACCTTAACACCCTCATGAGATACAATATGACCCAAATATTCCACCTTCTGTACCCCAAAGAAACATTTGAAGTTTTTGCATACAAATGTTTCTCCTCCAATAGTTTAAGCACCTTGTCAACATGTTGAACATGATCCTTCCGAGACTTGTTGTATATTAGTATATCATCAAAAAATACTAGGTTGTTGAGCTCCCTATAATCCGGACACGTACGCCATGATCCATCCTTCTTGTGTACTAATACTATTGGAGCAGAGAAATAACTTTGGCTAGGTTGACTTATACTTGCCTCAAACATTTCTACAACCATACGTTCAATTTAACGCTTTTGGGCATAGAGATATATGTAAGGTCTGATGTTTGGAGGAAAACTTTTTGGAATTAAGTAAATAACATGATCATGATCGTGAATAGAGGGGGGGGGGGGAGATTTGGGAGTCTCAAACACTTTTGAATGATTGTCCAATATTCTTTGGAGATCTGAAGAAACAAATGATTTCGATGTTTGAACATCTATAGAGCATAATTGTACAATTATGCCTCATTGTTTTTCTTCAAAAACTTTGTCATGCCATTGTTGGAAATAATACTGAGAGGGGGGTGAATCAATATTATCTGGTCAATCGATTTCTTTTTCAAACCCAGAACATATACGCTACTTCAGTTAGAGAAACCCACGTATATATGCAACTACAGATAAGGAAACCCGCGTATACCATACAGACTTATAATTTAAAATATTCTACAGATGTTGAACATTAATATGTGCATCAGGATCATATAAACAGTAACCAAGAACAAAAAAATAGAGCAGAATACAATCACACACAAGAACACAAGATATAAGGTGGAAACCCAATGTGGGTGAAAACCACCTACTGCAATATGTCTCTATCTTTTCAATTAGAAACTTATTTTTACAATGATTCTGTACTAGTGCAGTCCTTTACCAGTACGCAGGCTGCTACCTGCCGAGAGCTACAACCCTCTCTCGTTTTCCAGCTTCTCCTGGAAGGGAGCTACAACCCCCTTAGTTCTTGTACTAGTTGAGATACTAGTACGCAGGCTGCTACCTGCAGAAGACTACAACCTTCTCTTCCTTACAAGGACCATGTTTCATAAATTTTCAGACTGTGTGCATACGCTTCTGTGTCAATACCGGCCTGCGTATACACGTGCCTTCGCTTCACTGAACCACTATTCCAGCCTTAAGATTTTGACCCATCAATAGAACTTATCCTTCTCCTTGCGCTTAGGTTCCTTCTTCATTCAGATCCATATATGCACCATAACCCAATCACAGTATTCCAGATCTAGCACTTTATTAGATATTCAATAATTCAGAAGATGCCTTGCCAAATGATCTCCTTCCTCTTTTATAGCCTTAGGCCTTTCACAATACCACAGACCAAAAACCATAACAATTCAATACCATGGACCCAATACTTGGCATCAACACTTATGATGAGATACCATGGCCCAAAACCATAGGTTCAAATTACCAAGGACTAAAAACCATGAACCAACCTTAAGATTTCCCATGTGTGTGCGCTTTTCTCTGCATGAAAGTGCGTGAACTTTTGTCTGCATGAAAGTGCGCGAACTTTGCTTTGCATGAAAGGAAATTTTCTCTGCATGAAAGTGTGTGAACGTTTCTCTGCATGAAAGTGTGTAAACTTTTCTTTTTCTCTGCATGAAAGTGTGTGAACTTTTCTCTGCATGAAAGGAACTTTTCTCTGCATGAAAGTGCGTGAACCTTTGGTTCACACCTTTTGTTCGGGAGACCTGTGGAACCAGAAAATAACTTTGCTGCACTATAATTTATCATTTGAGATGAGTGGGTTGCAATCAAGTACAACTTATGTATCATAATGCCAACAGGTGGGACTTCATTGAGGAGATGACTAGAGGGATCCATTATGGGAGACGAGATGGTACTAATGTTCATAACAAAAGTGACGGAAGAATCATATGGAGATTAAATGATTTGCTAAGCTAGATCAACTGGTGAAAGTGGCAATTGTTCTCCATAAGAGTCAATGTTAATGGAGATTAGGATCTAGCCTTCCTAATACTTAGAGAGGGCTCTCTCCTTCTAATTTAACTTTGTTTTAGTTATTTTATTTTAGGCTAGTTATGATTGTACTTGAGTTTTAATTTGGATTCGGTGGTGGAATCACTGATTTAGATGGATAGAGGGATGGATTTTACCATTGGGCTATGAGGTCAAGTGTCAAGACAAACATGACTGGATCAAGTTCTAAAAGTAGTGCCTACAGGGAAAGGTAGCTGAGTAATTTCAGATCTTAAGGCTGGATGGTGAAGTTGATTTCAATCAGATCTAAGCAATTAAGGATTCCTTAGGGTGGATAATGAAGGAAGTGAAGTAGACAAATCGGGATGGGAGAGAAATTAAGGAATATCATATCCGAATATCAGAAGAAAACATAGAAATTATTAATTGTTCAAGGCAAGTGTACTTAAACTAATTTTGAAATAGATTTCTAGTCAATTCATTCACTTTACATAACATGCAAGTTTGTGAAATACACAAGATGATAACAAATTTGACACAAGAAAATACTTCAAATTATGAAGTATTTAACAAAAATAGTTTACAAAATATCCCAGAATATCTTTAGAATTGGCTTTGTTGTCTTTATGCTCTGATATTTTTTTGTTTACTCTTTGCCTTGATATTGGTATTCACATTGATTGTTCTTTTCACTTTTCCCTTTCTGAAATGATACTCTCTACCTGATACTTTTTCATATGGATGGCTTGTTACTTTTCCTTTAATGTGTTTTTTAACTTTGGCTGTGCATTTTTATATCAAGTCATTTAACTTCTCCCAAATATGTGCATCTGGTAATTTGATATTTACCATTTTCCTGCAAATTTCATCTGCTTCTATATATGTTCACAAAAAGGTGTTTTGCCTCATGCTGGAGGTAAAACAGGTTCTCAAATGTCTCATATAGAACCTCTCCAGTAGGCATCCCCTTCATAAAGGAAGTATTTACCTGATTCCTAGACACCTCTCTGATTATCCTGTTGTAGTCCTCCTGTGGCATCGATTTGTCATTTATCACCAAGGGATTAGGCAAACCTTTCTCCCTTAGAGCATCAATCTTAACAATGAACCTGTCTATAGCGAGCTGCATGGTTTGACATTTGTCTTATAGGTTTAACATTAAATTTATCTTGGTCAACACCTTTTTTACTTCTAGTATTGTGCCTGTCCTTTCAGGTATGTCCAGCTATTGAAATTCATATTTGTTTTTGGAGTTTAGGAAATGGATGATTCTAGTGGAATCTTCGGGCATATCTCCTAGCTCAGCGTTAACTTTCTGAATGACTTTTGTAGCCTCTTTGACTAAGTCATGTTGCTCAAAGATGACTTGAATGGATGGTCAAATATCATTGAGAGAGTCAACGATATTGGCCCATAACTGTTCTTTAGCTTGGCCAAGTGGCTCCTTTAATGTTAGCTCTTTATCCTCTCTTTCATCCTACTTGACTTTTGTACTTCTTCTTTGTGCATACTCTGGGCAATATTATTGTAATTCTATAGACTTGTTATGTATTCCTTAAGTTTGTTTATTTATGTGGTCTGAATGGACATGTTCTTCATTGCTTTGACCAACTTTCTTGGCTTATCACCTCACTCGTTTTTTGCTCAGGTTGAACCTGTTAGTGATGTAGATGTTGTGGCAGTTGATAGTGTTGTAGCTAGTGGAGTTGTAGGAGCCAATGAAGCTACCAAGGTGGATGGTACTGTAGTAGTGACTATTGGAATTGCAGTGGTAGTGGTAGTCTCAAGGTTGGCTTGTTTTAGTTGTATTAAGTTGTCAAACTCCTTAACCATCTCTTTCAACTGATCATTCAATAGCAGAATAAGGTCCATCATCTCTTCTTGTTGGGCTTGGCTTTGAAGGACCTCTTTTGCCTATGGATGCTCTCAATGAGGCAATTTTAATTGCTTCTTTAAAGACGGAATGTCCTCGTTCTTCTTCTTAATCAGTTTCTCTGTAGCCTCGATATCATTGGGATTAAACCCAAGCTTAATTACCAAGTCTTCCAGTGACTTGATTCTGTTTTCCTTGGCTTGTGAGGAGGCATTTTCTAGCTTGCTCTGTGTAGTGATATTATCTAATGAAATTTGAGGTTTGTGTGCAGTCATAACTTTTCTAGTCATGGTGGAATAGATCGTCTTTCCTACCTGCTTATGGAACTCAATTCAGTCAATGGGGTGAAGATCCCTGGCCAAAACCTCAAAATCTATTTTCCTATAGTTTGCTCATGATCTTGACTACTGGACTATAGGTTTCATGAATGTCATCTGCATTTTACCTATTTTGATTTCAAAGGCTGACATTGATCTGCTTTGATTTGCAGGTGTCTGGTTGAAGTATTGAGAATAAGTCTTAGCCTTCAACATTTCATTCCTCAACTTAATTTCTTTGTACCTATCTTTAATATCTTTCTCTTTATTGACAGGCCTGGTGGATGAAGAGACTTCAATGTTGAGCTGTTTCTCAATAAGCTGAGTGTTCGATGTTGAGGGATGGTGTGTTTCTCCTAAAGCTATTGAGCCTTTGCTCCTTTCCACCATTGTATAAGTGCCAGTGATTTGTATTGTTCCTCTAATTGATCTCAAATTGTTCATCTTTGGTTTGAATGGCTGAACTAGAACCTTCTTCGCTAGTTATCTTTGCATTTATTTCTTCATTTGCTGGAGTGTGTAAAAGAGGAGGAATATTCATTGGTTCTCCTAGTTGTGGAACGTGCAGGAAGGAACCTGTATCAATCTATTTTTTTACCTCAATTAATGTATTATGTACATCAACTACAATATTTTCCATGTCTATCAATATGTTTTCCAAACATTCTGATTAGTTGGCAAATATTTCTATGTCTAGATTGGAATGATGTATGAAAGGACCCAATCTGACCTTGAGCCTTAGCTTATTTATGACTCCATGAGGGCCATACTGCCGCAAAAAATTATTCTTGAATTTTATTTGTTGCAAAATTTTAATCTGCCTCTCGTCCAGCTTCCCTAGTATTGCAAATAAAGGGGCCCAATTGATTTTTCTTTTTGAACTAGGTCTTCCTCCTAGCTCATAGGAAATTTACTTAATTTCCTTCTTATAATGCTGAATGATAATATTAAAATTATGAAAAAATTGTCTACTTTCACTCTTAAGTATAAACATAATATAATTTTTTTTATGGATTC